>APFE030870927.1:16538-31697 GCA_000404065.3 Pinus taeda | reverse complement strand
ATCATCCAAGAATTGTTCATTTATGTAATGTAAAGGAGGTTGCCCCCTCAAAGAGGCTGAATTCTAAGGTGTTGATCTATCTTTTCTATCTTTTCTTGAGCTGGTTTCATAACAGATTTTCCATCACATTAGCATGGAAGGCCTCAAATTTACAGTGCGCAGGAGGTGTAGACAGTTGGAGGTGTAGGTCAGAGTATTCCCCGAATCTATGCAGCAGTGGATAACAAGCCAACATATCATCATGAATCTATTATCGAGATTGAAGGTAAGCTTTGTGGCCAAGTTGTTTATATTTTGATTGATCCTAGATCGAATTATAGCTATGTTAGTCCTGACTTGGTGGATCAATGTTGTTTTAATAAGGAAGTGCACGCAAAATATTGGCTGGTGTAGTTGGCTACAGGGACAAAGAAAAAGTTCATCACTAGGTGAGATCTTGTGCATTTGAGCTTAATAATATGCCTACATCAACACATCTAAATGTGCTTCCTTTGGGTGCATACAACATGCTTTTGGGCATGGACAGACTATTCATTCATAGGACCAAGGTGGATTGTTATGAGAAGGCCATTGAGTGTGTATATTATGATGAAGAAAGAGAATCTTGCAAGGGAACAAGAAGCCTACATATGTAAGAATAATTACAGTGATGCAAGATAAGTGCAACCGTAGGAAAGGATGTTTATTATTTGTTGTACACGTTTCCAGTGACGAAGGGAAGGAAGATGAGGATGATGAACTCCCGAGGAAGTATCCTATTTAGTAACACTTTTAGAATGTGTTTCCTACAGAGATTCTAGAGCTACCACCTCATAGGGAGGTGGATTTCTCTATTTAATTTATGTCATACGCAACACCCGCATGTAAAGAACCTTATAGGATGAGTATGCTCGAGTTAGTGGAACTGAAGTTGCAACTTAAAGAAATGCTTGATAAGGGATACATAAGGCCAAGTATATATCCTTAGGGAGCACCAATGTTATTTGTGAGGAAGGATGATCTCAGATTGTGTATTGATTACAAGCAGTTGAATAAGGTGAATATCAAGAAAAAGTATCCATTGCCATAGATTGATGATTTTTTTGATTAGTTAAAGGAAACAACAATATTTTCGAATATTGATTTGAGATTAGGTTATCATCAGCTGCGCATCAAAGAAGAAGACATCTACAACACTACATTTTGTACAAGGTATGGGCATTATGGGTTTGTGGTGGTTGCTTTTGGTCTTATCAAAGCTCCATCCACCTTCATGTGTTTGATGAAAAATGTGTTGCACCCTTGCTTGAATAAGTTTGTGATAGTATTTGTTGATAATATATCGACATGTTCAAAGAATGAGGAGGAGAACACAAAGCACCTGGAAACAATGTTGAGATTATTGAGAGAGCATAAGTTGTATTCCAAGCTCAACAAGTGCAGTTTCTTTCAGTCTCATATTCATTACTTTAGACATGTTGTTTCCAAGGAAGGGATAATAGTGGATTGCGAAAATATTAAGGATACCATGGAGTGGCCAACACCAAGGAATGCGGATGAAGTCATATCATTCATGGGATTAACAGGTTACTAGAGGAGGTTCATCAGAAACTTTTCCATGATTGGATATCCTATCAGATCTTTGTGAAACAAAAGGAAAGAAGTTTTAATGGATTACTGAGAGTGCAACTAGATTTGATTAGTTGAAGCATTTGCTTACAAATGCTCTAGATTTGAAGATTATAGACCTCGATAAGGAGTTTGTGGTTTGTATATATGATTGCAAGGAAGGACTTGGTGGAGTCATAATGCAGGAAGGGAAGGTTATTTGATATGAATCAAGTAATTTAAATGAGAATGAGCATAACTATGTGGCTCATGATCTTGAGTTGACAACTATCATTCATATGTTGAAGATGTGGAGACATTATCTCCTTGGCAGAAGGTTCGTCTTGATGAGTGATCACAGTGGATTCAGGTAATCGTTTAACCATCCCAATCTGTATGCAACGAAATCAAGATGGTTGGATACACTAAGTGAGTTTGATTTTGAGATCAAGTACATTAAAGGCAAGGAGAACAAGGTTGTGGATGCTCTCAGTAGGAGAGTGCTGGTGAATCATATTTCAACTGTGAGCTCTTATGGGACAGAATTACAGGAGAAAATCATACGTGCGTGGCAACATGATGAGAAGTAACAATAGGTAAAGCAAAGAGGTTGTAACAACAAGGTAAAAGTGATAGGTATGAGGAGTATCACCTCACAACAAATGGATTGGTCAGACTCAAAATCGAGATTTATGTGCCAGATAACAACGAGTTGAAGAAGCTTGTTTTGGGGGGTTTCATGTCAAGTCGTATTCAGGCCACCCAGGATACCAGAAGACCTTGACAACTATCAAGAAGTTCTATTATTGGTTGAATTTGAAGAAAGAGGTGGCTTACTTTGTTGAAAGGTTCCTAGACTATCAACAGGTGAAAGTTGAATGTAAGCATCTAGTTGGCCTATTGCAGCCTATTCTGATTCCAAAATGGAAATGGGAGGTCATTTCCATGGAATCCATTATAGGATTTCTGGGGACAAAAACACAACATGATTCCATCATGGTTGTGGTTTATAGGTTGAGAAAAGTAGCTCACTTCATTGTAGTGAAGTCTACTAATTCAACTAGTGAGGTAGCTCAGATCTTCACCAGAGAGATAGTGAGGTTGCATGGGGTTCCCAAGAAGATTATATCAAATAGATATGCCAAGTTCACTTCCAAGTTTTGGAAGGAGTTGTTTGCAAGATTGGGGATAGAGTTAACTTTCTGCATACCTTATGAGCTGAAAATAGATGAACATACAAAGAGGGTTAACATGATTCTTGAGGATATGTTGAGGATGTGTGTCATGCATCATCAGAGGAAGTGGGAGGAGTATCTTCCACTGGTGAAGTTTGCTTATAATAATGGGTATCATGAATCCTTTAAGATGAGTCCATTTAAGGCTCTTTATGGGCGGAGTTGTAATACTTCTATTAGCTACGATGATCTAGTGAAAAGAGTGCTAATTGGATTAGGTATGTTGGTGGAGCAGGAGATGCAAGGAATTTAAAGGAAAGACTGGACATGCATAAGGGTTATGCAAATCAACATTGAGCATTCAAGTAGTTTCAATTTAGGGAGCATGTGTACTTGTGCATCAAGCTTAAGAAGAGCTCCTTAAGGATTGAGTCATGTGCCAAGTTAGCACCTCAATATTGTGGGCCTTTTGAGATCCTTAAGAGGATTGGACCTGTGGCATACAACCTTTCACTGTTGCCATCAGTGAAATTCCATGAAGTTTTCCATGTTTCATTTATTAAAAGGTATGTACAGGATGCTAATCATGTGATAGATTAGTCTATGTTGCAAGTGGAACCAGAGGGAGAGTTCTAGCTAGAGCCACAATGCACATTGCAGTGGAAACAACTCATGCGCCAGGACCGAGCAATAGAGCAAGTTAAAGTGTAGTGGAAGAACTTTGGGCTTGTTCAAGCTACATGGGAGATGAATGATTAGATGCAGAGATTATATCCTTCTTTATTTGATGGTTGAAGCAACGAGTTTTGGTATATGTGTGTGTGTGTGTGTGTGTGTGCGTGTCATTGTAAATACCACATCGAGTTGTGTTATAAAGCTCGAATAAGGCGTATGTTTGTCATGTTTTCAACAGTTGTAATTTTAAATATTGCATCGAGTTGTGTTCATAAAATTCCATAAGAATAATGTTTTTTTTTTATAAGTGTCATAGAACATCTATGACGGTGTTTCCCCAAGGGGGAGGGGTTTGTATGAGCCCTGTGTTGATTTTCCATGTAAATAAATTAAACCAAGGTCATGGGATGCATATTCCAATCTGAATGGAGGGAAAACCATTATAGTGGGTGTCACTTGTGGTTATTATTGGCTATGGAAATTGGAATTAGCATTGGAAAAGGAAAACACCAATAAATGAAAATTTAATATAATAAATAAAGGAAAATAGGACAAAGTGAATATGGAGAGACAAGAATATGCATCCAAGGGAAAATGAAGGAAATTAAAGGAAAAAGAAAAAGGGAAAAGGGACACAAAAGGAGATAGAGAAAATTATATGCTTTTCTTAGCTACTCTTAGCCACTCTTGATCACTCCTTGGTTACTCTGGGAGCATTCTAGCATTCACTTGGACATTGAGGCAATCTAACTTGGACTTGGAGAGAGAGAGCACTTAGACGGAAGCAAGCAAATAAGAAAAAGAATTCATGGGAAATGAAGAAGAAGGTTGGAAAAGAAGCTACAATAGGAAAACATTGCAGGTAACACGTTACATGTGTGATTTCCTTGTTGAGTTTTGAATGCATGGTACATGCATTTGGTTATTTGGTTACTTGTTGTATTTGGCATGGGATTTTCTTGGGTTGACAATGATTTCAACCTTGCCTTTGCCATTTCCTAGATAACCATGATTTAGTGGGTTCTCTGTTTGGTTAAGCTTTAGATGGTTGGTAGGTTTTGGAACTTGGTTGAGGCGGTCTTAGGAAAATTCCCAAGGGTTGAAGGTGGAGATTGTGTTTCTCCTAGAACTCTTGACGAATGGGTGGAAACATGAAAATTCCTCTAGGTATGGTGAAGAAATTCGGAAGGCATCCAATCTTGTTTTGGTGTTCCTCATTTCTGGACCGGTTTAGGTGAAGTCACTATGATTGATGGTAGAGTTAGTTAAGCCTATGGATTCCCTTGTTGGTTTTTGTTTTGGTTTATCCCATGTGATCCCACATTCATGCTTGTAATATGACACGAGGGTGATTGGTTGAAAGAAAGATGTGGTTCAACCCAATCTATGGTTAGGTGGTACATGGAAGTCCCTAACCTGGTTGGCTTTATGTGCATGTTATTCCTTATTGAGATCAATGAAAAATATCTTAGAATTAGTATAGATTATACACACTTGTGTTGATTTTATGATTGGTATGTCATGGATTCATTCTAGTTAAATGTTGGTTATACACATGGAATATAATTGTTTTATAATGTGCTCTTGTTATGGATCTTGTTTATGGCTTGATAAGTTATTGAATGGTTATGTCAATTCATGGGCTAACTAGTGTTTGATGCAACTATATTGAGAGGGCATTGAGCCTTCTTGATGATTCTATGATGAAGCTAAGGAAATATTGAACAAATATGCATTCATGACCTATATTTACTATGTTTACCATGTGTTTGATGAATTGTTTAAAGATTGGGAAATATCTTAGCCTTAGTATAGATTATACATACTTATCATCATCATAGATTGGATTCTGGAAAGTTCTAGGTAGTTAGTCTGTAGCTAGCCCTGAAAAACCGGAACAAGGTTTCTAGCCACAGTCTCTTAACGAATAAATCTTGGTTGTAGCTACAGGGAGGAAGGCATGTGCGTGTGGATGGAGCCTTCTAGCCGCATGCACAACTTGGCATGTGTGTGACTGGGCTATGAAACCAGGTAAGAAGATAGTTCTAGCTCGGGGTTAGATCATTAGTGTATGTTGTTTGACATCTGGGTGATCTAGTGTCCCTGGGAGGTTGCAGTAAGTTTTAGAATGGAAGACCCCACTTTCATAACTAGAATTTAGAGGTTGTGTCATGCATAGTAACTCTCGTCTCATGTTTACCGTAGCGAGATTGTAAAATCAGGTAAATGTAGGGTGGAGTGTTATAGGGTGGTATCCAAGCGAGGTTGCAACATTCGACCTCGGGATAAATGCAGATTGTTATGCATGCATGTCCATTGTCTATTTGTTTATCATGCATGCATGTTATCTATTTATTAGTATGGTTATGATATCCATGTATGAGCTATTATGCTTGTGATGTTGTATCATGCTAATTTGGATTGGATCGTGTATAAGCAATAGCCTCCCCTGAGGTACATTGAGGTATGATTTTGATTATATTTTTACTTAGCTAACAATGGAACATTGCAGGAAATAGAAGGCTAAGAGATGAAGAGCATAATTGAGTACATTTCACATGACTCTCTGTCCAAGCCAAAAGAGATATTGGTAGGATGGGAGAGATCAGTTGAGTAGGAGGGAGAGGGACACTTTCTTAGTTTAGTAGATACATTGAGAAACATGAAGGTAGAAATCATCAGTTTCAAGGCAGACAATGAGCGATTGATTGAGGCATAGGAAAGGATTGCCAGAGCGTAAGAAAAGCAAGTCGACGTTAATGCAGTCATCCTCCAGAACCTTTTAGATTTATAGAAGCATGGATAAATAGGGATCAATCATGGGGATAAACACGAAGAAAAGACTAATGGTGCAAATGGAAGCAGGTCTTGGAAAGGGAACAAGATGGACAAACTTTGATATAATAAATGGAGGTAGATCCATAGACACACTTGAGAGGAGGGTTAGTACTCATGGATTTTATTCTGGCTCCGGTTCAAGGAGACATTATCGCCATCATTTCCAAAATCCTTATAGGAGGAGTTAGAAGGGATACTTGCCAAAAGAATTCAAGAAAGCCAAGCCTCCTAATTTTGATTGAGAAATGAAGAAATAATAAGATGTAGAAGCATGGTTGCTTGGGATGAGGAAATTCTTCAGATTGCATGATTACTTAGAGAACATGAAAACCAAGATAAATACCTACAGTCTTAAAGGAAAAATAGACATCTGGTAGGAATATGTTAATCATGTTAGAGGCATCAGAGAAGTGGAGTTGATGTGGGATGAGTTTGAAAGACTCTTTAGGAAGAAGTACACGTTTGAGAGATATTATGACGAAAAGTCTAATGAATTCTATGAGCTCAAAATGGGTTCCACGATAGATGAAGAATACACAACCAAATTTATAGAGTTGTTGAGATATGTTCCCTATCTTAAGGATGAGAAAGTGAATATCCAAAGGTTAATCAATGGATTTCCATTATTATTCAAAGACCAGATTGAGTTTGATGAGCCTTGATCATTAGAGGAAGCGATCAGAAAACTAAAGTAATGTTATGAGCAGTCAAGGTGCAAGTCTGAGTTCAAGCGTGACTAGAATGATAATGAGAAGAATAAAGGAAAATGGCTCAAGAAGTGAGGAATATCTCAAGATGCATGTGACAAGGAAAATGTGGCGCGTCATAAGAAGTTCAATGCAACTGAGAGAGGACGTAGGTCTCAGCCTGAGGAAAAGCAAAATAAAGTTGATGATAGAAAACCTTTGATATGTTGGACCTATTGTGGAGACCATAGTAGGACGGATTGTCCATTGCATCGGGGTGGAGGGCCTCAGATTTACAGTGCCTAGGAGGCACAAAAAATTAGGGATGTAGGTCAGAGTATTCCTTGGATCTATGAAACAATGGATAATAGGAAGGAAAATTAGTAGACATCTATTAATGAGATCGAAGTTAAGCTTTGTGATCAACTAGGTTCTATTTTGATTGATTCTAGATCAAATTATATCCATGTTAGTACTTACTTGGTGGATCAATGTTGTTTGAATAAGGAAGTGCATGCATAATCTTGTTTGGTGCAGTTGGATACAGGGTCCAAGAGAAGTGTTCATCACTGGGTGAGATCTTATGCATTTGATTTTAATGGTATGCCTACATCAACACATCTAAATGTGCTCATATATCATGCTTTTGGGAATGGATTGGTTTTTCATTCACATGACCAAGGTGGATTGTTATGAGAAGGCCATTGCATGTCTAGATGATGATGGATAAAAGGGAATATTGTAGGGGAAGAAGAAGCCTACATCAATGAGAATAGTTACAATGATGCAAGCTAAGTGCAACTATAGGAAAGGATGTTTATTGTTTGGAGTACATGTTTCCAGTGAAAAAGGGGAGGAAGATGAGGATGATGAAGTCCTGAGGAAGTATCTTGTTTTGAAATAGTTTTAGGATGTCGTTTTGGAGAATTTAGCATCTACGGTATAACACTAATTCACTAGACAAATAGTTGTGCCTAGAACAACAGTTTAAATCGTTTTAGACTTTCCCTATATGCAATAGGTAAGAAGAGAGGATAGAAGGCCTACCTGTAGTTCCGCTTTCCTCTCGTCTCCCTTGTATCGATTTTGTCGCTCCTTCACGTACTTAAACCGCTTGAAAAGTACCCTGTCAACACAACATAAGACGAAAACTAATCAAAGCATACGATCCATTGAATATAAATGAAAGGAATCATAAGCAATTCATACATATAAGCATTATGAAAGAACACAAATATGGAAAAGGTTCAAACACTTTAATAGATAGAAGAAGGAATTCAACCATCAGTATTTGATTCAAAGTCATTCCTCCTGCTTGGATCCCATCCACATCAAATCAAAAGCAAGACAAGCTTGTGGCATCACATATTTTGCTCCAAAGTCAAGTCTCATAGCAACATTATCTCATTATAATTCAACATAGTCCAACCCCTGATCACTTAGATGAGTGGTCAATTTATAGGAAGATGAAGGAGGTTTTGTCATTAATGGTGACATTGAATGGCCTTCCATACTTAGAATTAGTTCCATGGAGGAAGGGATGAGAGGATAGGATGATCCTTAACTCATTCCTCATCCATTTTTGAGCTCATAGGAGTTGATAAGACATGGAAACTTCTAGATGACTCCACAAGATAAGAATATTCTCGAACCCTATGTGAATTTCGCTCATTATTGCCCAATGCAGGTAAAAGGAAGCCTAAGTGCTCTGCAGAGCACCCTGGCAGTGGACTTAGTTGCTCTGCAACGCACCTTCATAAGGGCTTACGTGTGCTGGTCCTTCTAGAGGCAATTTCTGGATGTCTTCAAGTCATGAAACAGTCTGGGAAGGAGGCATTCAAAGGTTTGACTTGTTTAGGGCATGAAACAACTGATTTTAGGGTTTGATGAGTCCTAAATCACTGATATGAATGTTTGGATTTGATGTGCCCAAATGGATTTGTAACATATGTGTTTCCTACAAAGATTCCATAGTTTCCACCACATATGGAGGTGGATTTCTCTATTATGTTGATGCCAAGAGAAACACCAACATCTAAAGCACCTTATACGATGAATATGCCTTAGTTAGTAGAACTTAAGTTTCAACTTAAGAAACGCTTGATAAGAGATACAAAAGGCTAAGTGTATCTCCTTGGGGAGCAACAATGTAATTTGTGAGGAAGAAGGATGGTATTCTCAGATTGTGCATCTATTACAGGAAGTTGAATAAGGTGATTATCATGAACATGTATCCATTGTCGTGGATTGATGATTTATTTGATCAGTTAAGGGAGCAATGATATTTTCAAAGATTGATCTAAGATCATGATATGATCAGGTGCACATCAAATATGAAGACATCTACGAGACTTCATTTCTTATAAGGTACGAGCATTATGAGTTTGTGGTGGTTCCTTTTGGTCTTACAAATGCTCCAACCACCTTCATGTGTTTAATGAACAATGTGTTGTGCCCCTGGCTGGATAAGTTTGTGATAGTCTTTGTTTATGATATATTTGTATATTCAAAGAATGATGAGGAGCATACAGAGCACCTCACACCAATGTTGAGATTTATTAGAGAGAATAAGTTGTATGCCAAGCTCAGTGAGTGTAGTTTCTTTAAGTATTAGATTCATGGTTTGTGACATGTTGCTTCAAAGGAAGGGATAATAGTGGATCCAGAAAATATTAAGCCTATCATGGAGTGGCCCACTCCAAGTAATCTTAATGAAGTTACATCATTCATGGGATTAGAAACTTACTACAGGAGGTTCATCAATAACTTTTCCTAGATTGGCTATCCTATCACATCTTTATAGTGAAAAAGAAATAAGTTTTAATGGACTGTTGAGTGTGCCAATAACTTTGATATGTTGAATCATTTGCTTACAAATGCTCCAGTTTTGAAGATTGTAGATCCTAATAAGGAGTTTGTGGTTTGTACAAATGCTTGCAAGGAAGGACTTGGTGGAATCCTGATGCAGGAAGGGCAGGTGGTTTGCTATGATTCAAGGAAGATTAATGAGCATGAGCATAACTATGTGATTCATGATCTTGAGTCGGAAACTATCATTCATGTGCTGAAGGTGTCGAGACATTATCTCCTTGGAAAAAGGTTTGTCTTGATGAGTGATGACAGTGGACTAATGTACTTGTTTGACCAACCAATCTGCATGCAAGGAAAGCAAGATGGTTGGCTACACTCAATGAGTTTGATTTTGAGATAGGGTACATTAAAGGCATGGAGAACATAGTTTTGGATGTTCTCAGTAGGAAAGTGTAGGTGAATCATATTTCAAATGTGATCTCTTATGGGATAGACTTATAGAAGCACATTGTACATGCACGGTAACATGATGAGAAGTACCAACACTTGGTGCAAAGGTTGCAACAAAAAGGTAAAGGTGATAGGGATGAAGAGTATCACTTCATAGCAGATCGCGTGGTCAAATTCAAGAGTAGGATTTATGTGCCAGATGACAGCAAGTTGAAGAAGCCTATTTTGAGGGAGTTTCATGTCAATTCAAATTAAGGCCACCCAAGATACCAGAAGACCTTGACAACTATCAAGAGGTTCTACTATTAGCCAAATTTGATGAAAGATGTGGCTGAGTTTGTTGCAAGGTTCTTGGACTATCAATAGGTGAAAGTTGATTGTAAGCATCGAGCTGGTCTATTGTAGCCTATTCTGATTTTAGAATGGAAATGGGAGGTCATTTCCATGGAATTCATTACAGGATTGCCGAGGATAATGAGACAACACGATTCCATCATGGTTGTGGTTTATATGTCGAGCAAGGTGGCTCACTTCATTGCTGTGAAATCTACTAGTTTATCTAGTGAGGTAGCTCAAATATTCATTAGGGAGATAACAAGGTTGCATGGAGTTCCCAATAAGATTATATCAGATAGAGATGCCAAGTTCACTTCCAAGTTTTGGAAGGAGTTTTCTGCAGACTTGGGGACAAAGTTAGCTTTAAACACAACTTATCATCTGTAGAGAGAACAAAGATGATTAACAAGATTCTTGAGGATATGTTGAGGATGTATTTCATGCCTCAATAGAGGAAGTGGGAGGAGTATCTTCCACTGGTGGAGTTTGCTTATAATAATGGGTATCAGGAATCCTTGAAGATGAGTCCATTTGAGGCTCTGTATGGGCAAAGTTGTAATACTCATATCAGTTGGAGTGATCCAGCGAACAGGGTGATGATTGGATCATATATGTTGATTGATGATCCAAAATGGATCGAAAAGACCCTCTAAGTCTTCAAAATAAAAAACTATTGCAAAAGGATGAACTTATAAAAAAATGGCGGAAACACTATCGGGAGTGAAAAACATGAAGAAATGACCAAAAACTGAGTTATTGAAAGATTGGACAACGATGCACAGGAACCGTCGGATCTGGCCGATCAATGGTCCAGATTCGATCAGCACATCGCAATCGGCGAAGGCAGGTGAAGGCCATCGGAGGCTACCATGTGACTGCGATCAACGCACGTCAATGAGGACCGTCGATCAAGTGCACAGATTGACGACCCAAGTTAACTCGCGATATTGCATCGGTGTTGTGTAAAGAGGGAAGCCAAAGGCCAGCGACCATGCGACACGACGATCACCGATAAGGCCAATTAGAGCAATCAAGAATTGAGGGTCAAGGGAGATGTGACACAAAATAGCTTGACCCGATGGGGTTATGAATGAAATCTAATATATTTTGAGATTCGGAAAACAACATTTTCCTTAGTATTTCACATTTTCGTTAAATAAACAAAATGTAAAGGAAATGCGCCTGATGCGATGAAGCAAACCCAATGGAACTTATAGATGAAAATATATAGCATTTCAAGTCTGTCATAAAGCCATGTTGCGATATTTTCAGTGTTTTAATGTATTTTTCAAATACAAAGGGAAAACCACGGAATGAGCATTTGCAACATGCGATAGCAATTTAAAGGCGGACTTGATGGAACATAGGGTGGAATTCATAATATTTGAAGTCCGATAAATAGTGATTTGGTAGATTTTTCCCGTGTTTTTTGTATTTCTTTGTGTAAACAAAGAACGACTATTTTGAGGATTTCGACTGCGCCGATGGTCCCTTCTGTTGCAGAACAAGTGGCCACCTTCCCTGAAGACGTTAACAAATGATTGTTTAACGCTCAGAGGGGATTTGAGCGGACGACGGCTGGGAGCTAGCGAGCCCAGAAGAGGAAACGAACAAACAATGCCGATTGGCTTAAAATCCATAGAATGACAGAGAGAGAGCAAGTGGTGCTGAGACAGAGAGAAAATAGAGACAAAGAGTGAAAGAAAGAGTCTGTGTACTCAGAGAGGCTTGAGGGATTCAAGAAAAACTCCTGTTGTTTTGTATTTGTGTGTTGAGACTCAATTTGAGCTCACACTTTGTAAAAATATGCTCTTGAAGACATAATAGAGAGGTTACCACTGAAGGCTAGACTAGCAGATGTAGCCCAAGAGTTTTGGGTGAACTCCATATTAAACTTGCTGTGTTATGTGTGTTTGTCTATTATGTTTTTCTCACTGCTCAATTGTCTATATTATTCGCAATCTTATCGATCCATTGCACTAAGTAATGTAGGAAAATCCATGCACATGAGTCTGTAATACCTCAAAAGTAATCTAAGATCTTCATTTTCAGATCAAGTGGTATCATAGCTTTTTGGTTTTTGGTTTGTTAAGGTTAGACAAGCTTGTGTTGGACTTTTTTTGAATGCTAACTAGGTCAAAGCTCAAACTGGGAAAAGGAGAACTTGTTGAGGCCAACCCAGAAATAGGAAGAGTCTTTCCTAAGAGGAGAATGGCAGAAGAAACTCATATGGAATTAGAATCTCAGTTCATGGCCAGTTTTATGGCCATGAGGGCCATGGTGGAAGAGATGTATCGAGAATTCAAGAAGGGTAGAGGTGAAAGCTCCTCAACACCCAAGCAAGACAAAGGAGCTGAGGAACCTTCTCTATATGCCCCTCCAGAGGGCAAAGGGAAATGGGAAAAGCCTCATCCATCATCTCCTCCACCATCTCCTTCATCCTCCTCATCTCCTAGCCCTGAGAATAGAAAGAAGAAGACTTATGTGATTAAATTAGATGTAAAATTTGATTTTCCAATTTATGATGGGGAATTAAATGTAGGAAATATAGATAATTATATTAGACAGATTGATGTATATTGCAGGGTGCAAAACATCAATTTAGAAAGGAGAAAGATTCAGCTGGCCAACCTTCGCCTTGGAGGTACTGCCCTGGTGTGGTGGGAAGGCAGGACACAAGCTGATTTGAAGAAGCATGGTAAAATTATTTCTACTTGGAGTGAATTTGTTTCTGCCATTAAAAAACAATTCTATCCACTAGCTTATATGCGACAAGCAATGATGAGTTGGAAAACTCTTCACCAATTAAAGGGGCAAAGTGTACAAAGCTATACCCAGGAATTTAGAAAAAGAGTTTTAACTCTAGGCATTTCTCTAGACTCACCTGAAACTTTGTTGAAGTATATAGGTGGTATGCATAGCTATTTGAGGCACACCATTCTCATGTTTAACCCCACTAGCCTAGATGATGTATTAGTTCAAGCTACACATCTAGAGGCTAGAGGCAAGAATATGAACCTAGAGATTAGGGGATCATCAAAACCCACGGCAAGCAAGAATAAGGAAAAGAAGAAGCTGAGATGGAAAGAGAGGAAGGCAAACACTGTACAGAAAGACAAACCTTCATGCACTCACTACAAGAAGGATGGAAATGATGATGCACATTGCTGGTCTTTGTATCTGGAGCTGAAACCCAAGAAGTTTGATGGAAAGAAGAAGAAGACTGCTACTGCTATTCAAAAATATTTGGGGCCAGACTCAGGTGATGAAACAATAGCCACAGCCACAAGTATAAAAGGTAAAAATTCTGAAGCATCTACTAGTAATTGTGCACAATCTATTGATAATGAAGAAAATGAGAGGAAAAGACATGAGCTTTTTCATATTAGATCTATTTCCAAGCATCAAAAGATTGATACTTTATTTGATAGTGGATCACAAATAAACTTGATTTCTGAAGCAATTGTAAAGAAGTTGGGATTACTAACCACACCTCACAGGAAGCCATATCCATTAGGTTGGGTATGTGATAAATCAAAGTTACAAGTGACTAGACAATGTAAACTAGGTTTTCTATTGGGTCAACGTTTGTAGATGAGGTTGAGTTAGATACAATTCCCTTGGATATATGTGGTATTGTTTTAGGAAGTCCTTACTTGTATGATAGAAAAGCCATTTTCTATAGAACTGAAAATAAGTATAGACTCACTAAAGATGGAATAGAATATATTGTAAGAGCTCATAAACTCAAAAATAATTATACTCTCATAAACTCAGGGTAGATGAAAAGAATTGTAAATTCATGCAAGAAATTTTTACTAATGGTTGTAAAGGAAAAGAACACTAATAAAACCAATGTATTTGAGGGTTGTGATGCTAAACAGAAAGCTAATTTAGAAAAAGTTGTTTCAGAATATGATATCCTATTTCAAGAACCTAAAGGTCTGCCACCCAAAAGGGAAATAGTACATGATATTCATTTGCAGCAAGATGCTCCAATTGCCTAACATCAGAATGTACAGGTTATCCGCTTTAGAGAATGCAAAGATCAAGAAGCAGGTATAGGAGTTGCTCGAGAAAGGGTTCATAAGACCACACACATCACCATGCGGATCTCCAATCGTGTTGGTGAGAAAGAAAGATGGTTCGTGGAGGATGTGCATTGATTACAGAGCACTGAATAAAATAATGATCAAGAATCGTTATCCTCCTCCTTGCATTGATGATCTACTAGATTAGCTGAAAGAAGCAATTTACTTTTCCAAGTTGGATTTTCCTAGTGGCTATCATCAGGTCAGAGTAGCAGAACAAGATGCATGGAAGACTGCTTTCAAAACAAAGCAAGGGCTGTATGAATGTCTGGTTATGCCTTTTGGCTTAACTAATGCTCCTGCCACTTTCATGAGAGTTATGAATGATGTAATCAGACCTTTTATTGATGATTTTGTAATTGTATATTTAGATGACATTCTTATTTTCAATAAAACATGGGAAGAACATTTGAAGCATGTAAAGCAGACTCTAGATGTTTTGAAAAGAGAAAATCTCTATGTTAAGTTATCAAAATGTGAATTTGGCAAAACATATTTAAATTATTTGGG
>APFE030870927.1:0-15992 GCA_000404065.3 Pinus taeda | reverse complement strand
GGGGTGGTGAATTGAAGATAGATCCCTCTAAGGTTGAAGTCATTGTGAACTGGCCTAAACCCAAATCTGCTACAGAAGTTAGGAGCTTCCTAGGAGCAACACAATATTGGCGAAAGTTTATTGCTAACTTTTCCTTGATTGTAGCTCCCTTACATGCTTTAACAGGATTGAACAAGGTGTTTCAGTGGGGAGGCAAAAAGCAGAAAGCCTTCGACACCTTAAAAGAAAAAAATAGTACAACACCAGTACTAGCACTACCAAATCTTCAACGTCCATTTGAGATTGAAACAGATGTCAGTGACTATGCCATAAGAGCAGTGTTGATGCAACACCGTAAACCCATATGCTATAATTCTGAGACATTTAATTCTATAGTAGTTAATTATCCCACATATGATAAAGAATTGTATGCAATAGTACAGAGTGTGAAAAAGTGGAAACATTACTTAATGGGAAAAGAAACAATCATCCATACAGATCATCAACCACTTCAATATTTGCACTCACAAACTAAATTGCAGCAATCAAGACACTATAGGTGGATGGGTTTTCCATAGAAATTTCATCTAGTCATTAGATATAAGAAGGGCATACACAATAAAGTTGCAGATATGTTGTCAAGACCAATCATAAATGCATCTACTATACTTAAGCATAACTCAGTAATGCATGAAAGCTACGTTGAACAATATGCTCAAGATATAGATTTTAAAGATGTATATGCAACTTTAATTCATGGCAAACAAGTAGAAGAATTGGATTATTATGTTAAGGACCCACTGTTGTATCATTTGGGAAAGTTGTGCATTCCACAAACTGAAAGAGTTAACATAATCCAAGAAGCACATACTTCTCTTATATCAGGTCATTTTGGTGCAAGTAAAACAGTTGCACAACTGCAAAGGTTCTGTTATTGGCCAAGAATGCATGAAACAGTTTCTAGATATATTAAAGGGTGTACCATGTGTGCTAAAATAAAGCCTAACAATAGAAAATTAGGCTTGTACACTCCACTTCCAGTTCCTTCTCGTCCTTGGGAAAGTGTTTCCATGGACTTCGTTGGGGGATTGCCAAAATCTAGAAAAGGTCATGATTATTTATATGTTATTGTGGATAGGTTCAACACAATGTGTATTTTAATACCTTGTAACAAGCAGATTACAGCTGAACAAACAACGAAGTTGTTCTTCCAGCATGTCTGGGTTCATTTTGGGTTACCCACTTCCATTGTATCTGATCAAGATTCCCGATTTGTTGGGAAATTTTGGTCAAGTCTGTGGGAATTGATGGACACCAGATTGAAGAAGAGCACAACCTTTCATCCACAAACAAATGGCCAGACAGAGGTGGTCAACAGGACAGTGATACAGTTGCTCAAGGGCTATTGCAGCAAGCATCCCAAGCTTTGGGATGAACATTTGTGTTATGTGCAACATGCTTAGAATCATGCTAAGCACTCTTCTACACAAATATATCCTTTTAAGACTTGTTTTGGTTTTACACCAAAGTCTCCCTTGGATTTTGTCTTTGGAAAAGACATAGTGGTTGATGGACACAGTGATGTGGACAAAGCAACCAAGTTCATTGAACAAATCCAAGAAATTCACTAGGCAGTGCAGGAACAGCTGGAAAAGAGCGAGGCCTAGTGCAAGGCAAGGCATGATAAGCATCGAATTGAACATAGCTTCCAAGTTGGTGATCAAGTCTGGTTGTACATTAGAAAAGACAGAATGCAAGGTGAAGGAAAGAAGTTGAAACCAATAAGGTATGGGCCTTTTAGGATACTTGAGAAAATTGGTAAGAATGCTTTTCGAATTGATTTGCCAGCTTACATGTATATCTATTCAATAGTTAATGCAGAAAACTTGAGACTGTTTGAACCTTCATTGATTGAATATCCCGAAGAGCAAAGTCAGTTGCCTTCTATTGATGATCTGTTGCTTGAATATCTCAATGAGTTGTAGGAAGATACAGTTCTGGACAGGAAGGTGAGAACTACGTGCAGAGGGGATACTGAGTACCTCAGAATTGGACCCAAAGGTTCAAAACCAAGCAGTGCACGATGGATGGAAATTCGACAAGTGAGGAAGCTGTATCCTCACTTGATCGATGCTTGAAAACCAAATTTTGGTGGTCCAAAAGCTTCAGTGGGAAGGTGTGATCCAAAATGGATCCAAAACACCCTCTAAGTCTTCAAAATAAAAAACTATCACAAAAGGATGAACTTATAGAAAAATGGCGGGAACACTATCGGGAGTGAAAAACATGAAGAAATGACCAAAAATAGAGTTATCGGAAGATTGGACAATGATGCACAGGAGCCGTCGGATCTAGCCGATCAACGGTCTAGATCCGATTGGCACATCGTAATCGGCGAAGGCAAGCGAAGGCCATCGGAGGCTACCATGTGACTGTTGCGACTGCAATTAACACGCGTCAATGAGGACCGTCGATCAAGCGCGTAAATCAACGACCCAAGTTAACTCGCGATATCGCATCGGCATTGTGTAAAGAGGGAAGCCAAAGGCCAACGACCATGCGACACACCGATACATCGATCGGAGCAATCGGCGATCGGGGGTCAAGGGAGATGTGACATGACATAGCTTGACCCAACGGGGTTATGAATGAAATTTAATATATTTTGAGATTCAAAAAATGGCATTTTCCTTTGTATTTCGCATTTTTGTTAAATAAACGAAATGCAAAGGAAATGTGCCCGATGCGATGAAGTGGACCTGATGGAACTTATAAATGAAAATATATAGCATTTCAGCTCCACCATAAAGCCATTTTGCGATATTTTTAGTGTTTTAATGTATTTTTCAAATACAAAGGGAAAACCATGGAACGGGCATTTGCGACATGCGATAGCAATTTAAAGGCGGACCCGATGGAATATAGGGTGGAATTCATAATATTTGAAGTTCGATAAACAATGATTTGGCGGATTTTTCCCGTGTTTTTTGTATTTCTTTGTGTAAACAGAGAATGACTATTTTGAGGATTTCGACTGTGCCAATGGTCCCTTCCGTTGCAGAATAGGTGGTCACCTTCCCTGAAGATGTTAAAAAATGATTGTTTAACGCTCAGAGGGGATTTGAGCGGATGGAGGCCGGGAGCTAGCGAGTCCAGAAGAGGAAACGAACAGACTATGCCAATTGGCTTAAAAGCCAAAGAATGATAGAGACAGAGCAAGTGGTGCTGAGACAAAGAAAAAACAGAGACAGAGAGTGAAAGAAAGAGTTTGTGTACTCAGAGAGGCTTGAGGGATTCAAGCAAAACTCATGCTGTTTTGTATCTGTGTGTTGAGACTCAATTTGAGCTCACACTTTGTAAAACTATGCTCTTGAAGACATAATAGAGAGGTCACCACTGAAGGCTGGACCAGGAGACATAGCCCAAGAGTTTTGGGTGAACTCCATATTGAACTTGTTGTGTTATGTGTGTTTGTCTGTTATGTTCTTCTCACTGCTCAATTGTCTATATTATTCGCAATCTTATCGATCCATTACACTAAGTAATGTAGGAAAATCCATGCACACGAGTTTGTAATACCTTAAAAGTAATTTAAGATCTTCATTTTCAGATCAGTTGAGATGGAGTAGGAGATGCAAGTCATTAAAAGGAATTTAAAGGCAACTTAGGACAAGCAAAAGATTCATGTGGATCAACATAGAGAATTCAAGGAGTTTTAGGTCAGGGAGCATGTGTACATGCGCATCAAGCCCAAGAAAAGCCCCTTAAGGATTGGGTCATGTGCCAAGTTGGAACCTCGGTATTGTGGGCCTTTTGAGATCCTTGAGAGGATTGGACTAGTGGCATACATACTTGCACTGCTGCCATTAGTGAAAGTCCATGATGTTTTCCATGTTTCATTACTTAAAAGATATGTATAAGATGTTGATCATGTGATTGATTGGTATGTGTTACATGTCGAACCATAGAGAGAATTCCAACCAAAGCCACAATGCACATTGCAATGGAAACAACTCATGCTTCAGAACTAAGCAATAGAGCAAGTTAAAGTGTAGTGGCAACACTTTGGACCTAATGAAGCTACATGGGAGATGGATGATCATATGCATACATTTCATCCTTCTTTATTTGTTGGTTGAAGCAAATGAGTTTTGGTATATATATGTGTGTGTGTGTGTGTATGTATGTATGCGTGTGATTGTAAATACTTCATCAAGCTGTGTTATAAAGCTCCAATAAGTGTATGTATGTATGTATGTGTGTGTGTGATTGTAAATACTTCATCAAGCTGTGTTATAAAGCTCCAATAAGCGGTATGTTTGTCATGTTTTCAGCACTTGTCATTGTAAATACTGCATCAAGCTATGTTTATAAAGCTCCATAAGTAGTATGTTTTTCTAGTCATAAGTGTCATAGAACACCGAGGACGGTCTTCCCCCAAGGGGGAGGGGTTTGTAACTACCACAAGTTTATTTTCCATGTAAATAAATTAAACCAAGTTCATGGGACATGCATTCCAAGCTGAATTGAGGGAAAAACATTATAGTGGGCATCACTTGTGGTTATTATTGGCTATGGACATTGGCATTAGCATTGGAAAAGGAAAAAGGCAATAAATGATAATTTAATATAAGAAGTAAATGAAAATAGGAGAAAGTGAAGATGAAGAGACAAGAATATACATCTAAGGGAAAATGAAGGAAATTCAAGGAAAAATAAAAAGGGAAAAGGGAAACAAAAGGAGAGAGAGAACATTATATTCCTCTCTTAGCTACTCTTAGTTACCTTTAGTCAATCTTGACCACTTCTTGGTTACTCTGGGAGAATTCTAGCATTCACTTGGACATCGAGGCATTCTCACTTAGACTTGGAGAGAGAGTGCACTTGGACAAAAACAAGTAAGCAGGCAATGAAATTCGTGGGCAGCAAAGAGGAAGGTTGGAAAAACAACTACAACAAGAGAACATTGCAGGTAACATGTTGTATGTGTGATTTCCTTGCTGATATTTGAATGCATGTTACATGCATTTGGTTATTTGGTTACTTGCTATCTTTGGCATGGGATTTGCTTAGATTGATAGTGGTTTCAACCTTGCCTTTGCCATTTCCTATAGCCATGATGTAGTGGGTTCCTTATTTTGGTTAAACTTTAGATGGTATATTTTGGATCTTGGTTGAGGCAGTCTCGGGAAAATTCCCAAGGGTCTAGTGTGGAGATGGTGTTTCTCCTGGAACTCTTGAAGGATGGGTGGAGATAGGAAAATTCCTCTAGGTATGGTGAAGAAAATCGAAGGGAATCTAAGCTTGTTTTAATGTTGGTAATTTTTGGACCAGTTGATGTGAAATCATTGTGGTTGAAGGTAGAGGTGGTTTAGCCTTTGGGTTCCTTGGTTAGTTTTTGTTTTGGTATATCCCATGTGATCTTACATTCTGTTAGGTCCCTATAATACTAGTGTATTCCCCTTATTGTTATTGTTAGTGTAGCCACCTATTGTTATTTTTGTGCCCCATAAGATCCAACTATTGTTATTGTTGTGCCCTTACGTTATTATTGTTATGTAGGCCCTCATTATATTGTTGACCCCTTGGACTCCTATATATACCAAGGAGGTCTTATCATTTGAATCATCCAAGAATTGTTCATTTATTTAATGTAAAGTATGTTTCCCTCTCGAAGAGGTTAATTTCTAAGTCATTGATCTATATTTTATTTTATTTTGTGAGTTGGTTGCATAACATTTGGTATTAGAGCTTTGGATTCTAGGGTTTCACTTCTTCAAACAGGTCTTCTTGGAATTTTCATTATAATTTTTTTCTATGAGGTTTAAAAACTTGAAATTGCAACCTCGTGGAGTTGAAATATTGGTGAACTTCAAGTACAAATTTCAAATCATGGTTTACCATATTTTTTGAGATATTATTTGAAAATGTTAGGGTTTTTGCAGGCGCCAAAATTCCATCTCAAACAAGTGACCTAGGGAAAATCGTCATAACTTTCTCTCCGAGCATCATATTTTAATTTCAACAAATGTGATTGAAATTAAATGGGTTGTAGTTTTTTGAGTATCATTTTCAGGGATGAAGGTCAAACAAGTGACACGTGGCACTATATACAAGTTTTCTCTATTGAGCTAGTCTATAATCGGGTCATCATGGAAGATTGGGCATAATTATTTCTTGAAGAATCCAATCTTGGTTTGACTTGTGGGGTTGGAAAGAATACAAATAGGGATACAACAATATGAAAGGTCATAATACCTTATAGATCCAAAATTATAGAGATACAATTTTTTCAATATCGAGCTCCTAAAAAAAAGAAAAAGGTGTGTATTTTTTTTTAAGATTTTGCATAACTTTTATTCAAAAAATCAGTTTGAAGTGATTTACAGGGCATATTGAAGCATATATATTAGTATTTGGTTCTAAAATTTCTCCCAAACAAAATAATTCTACACCCATTAAGCACTCATAAATCTCTACTATGACTCATGAAGAATAGTTGCAACATGATATATCAAAATTACGGGACCAAGTGCAACAAATTTCGCTCTCACAAAGATCAACCAAAGATGAACTAAGAGGGGACATAGATGGTTTAAACGGAAACATGGATGATTTAAAAGTAGAAATAAAATGCGAAAATAATGCTTTAAAAGCAAACACGAAAGTTTTGACAAAGTTACTACAAGAAATGCTTCCTAATGGTGAAAAGTTATTCCATGAAACTCACGAGGAGAACAAAAGGAATATGAATTATGATTTTAGAGACTCCAAAGTTGGGTTCAAGACCCACCACATTCCAAATATAGATATGAGGAATTTTGATGGCAAGGATCCGGTAACATGGATACTACAGATGGATAAATATTTTGATCTCCAGGATGTGCAACACAAACAAAAGGTACACATTGCATATTTATATTTAGAACCCATTCAATTTGTACGTTATCAATGGATTTTTCTCATAAAACATTAGTCACTTGGTCAATTTTTATAGAGGAAATGATAGCACATTATGAGGATACAAAGAGAAACACCTTCTTTATCCAATTGATAAATCTCAAACAAAAGGGTTCAATGGTGGAGCACATTGAGGATTTCCAAAAATTGAATATCAGGGTAACCAATATTCTAGAGGAGCACAGGATTGATGCCTTCATAGGGATTTTGAAGGATAACATCCAACATGAGGTTCATCTTTGGGAACCTTATTCATTGGAGAAGACATTTAGGGTAGCAACAAAGTTGAAAGCAAAATTATGGCAATAAGGAAGTCTAACACTCACAACTATAAAGATGGAAGTGTTGCTGTGCCTAGCCTTCCACAACCTACAAGGTTGACGCCAAAACAATTGGAGGAAAAAATAGCAAAAGGGCTTTGTTACAGTTGTGATAAAAAATACATTAAAGGTCATAAGTGTGTTGAGAATAAATTATTCTATATAGATTGTGAAGAGGAGGAAGAAAAGGAATAAGAAACATCAAAAGAGGAGGATATACACTAGGAACTAACCTAGAGAAAGAAGAAATGAATCCAGCCATATATTGTAATGCATTGGAAGGAATTACCAATCCTCAAACTCTCAAAATAGAAGGCTATATCAAGAAGAAAAATGTAATAATGATTATTGATTCGGGTAGTACTCATAATTTTATTGATTGTAAGATAGCTAAGGAATATAATTGCTTCCTATATCCAACACCAAAGTGTCAAGTGATGGTTTCAAGTGGAGGAACTATAAGTTTCTCTGGAAAGTGCCATAATATCAAGCTAACCATGGTGGAATATGTATTAAATAGTCCAATGCTTTCCATTCCAATGGGTGGTGCTAATGTTGTACTAGGAGTCCAATGGTTACAATCTTTAGGGACGACAACTTTTAATTTTCAAACATCAGAATCATATTTTGTCCAGATCTCCAAAACGTCTCAGAAAATCACTCTGAGGTATTTGAGACTCCCAAAAGACTCCCACCTTTTCGTGATCATGATCATGCTATTCATTTGATTCCAGGAAGTGTTCCTCCAAACATCAGACCTTACAAATATCCATATGCCCAATAGAGTGAAATTGAATGTAAGGTTTCAAAAATTCTAGATGCTACTATAATTCAACCTAGTCAAAGTTCTTTCACTGCTCCAGTAGTATTGGTGCATAAGAAGGATGGATCATGGAATATGTGTCCAGATTATAGGGAGCTCAACAAACTTACTATTAAAGATAAATTTTCCATTCTTTTCATTGATGAATTGTTGGATTACATGGACCAATTTACTTCACCAAGATGGATCTTCATTTAGGAAATCATCAAATTAGAATGAAGATTGAAGACATTATGAAAAAAACATTCAAAACTCATGAGGGTCATTATGAATTTTTGGTCATGCCTTTTAGCCTTACTAATGCACCTTCCACATTTCAAGGTTTGATTAATTCCATTTTCAAACCCTTCCTTTGAAAATTTGTGTTAGTATTTTTTTTATGATATATTTATATACAACAAATCTTGGAAGGATCATGTTCAACATATTGACAAGGTGCTCAAACTATTGGAAGAGAAACAACTATATGAAAAAACCTCTGAATGTTTCTTTAGAGTACAGGAGATGGAATATTTGGGTCATATTGTATGTCATGAGGGTGTTAAGGTAGACCCTAACAAAATTAAAGGCATTAAGGAATGGAGAATCCCCACAACCATAAAACATCTTCGAGGATTTCTTGGGTCGATAGGGTATTATCGCAAGTTTGTTAAAAACTATGGGAGAATAACAACACCTCTAACAACAACACTGAAGAAAGATGCATTTTCTTGGACTCTAGAAGCAACTAAGGCCTTTGAAAATATTAAGGAGGAAATGCGCCAAGCATTGGTCTTAGCAACGCCAAACTTCAGAAAAACCTTTATTGTGGGATGTGATGCCTCAGGGAATGGAATTGTTTTTTTTTTAATGTAAGAAGGAAGACCCATTTATTTTGAAAGTTGTCCAATCAAAGGAAAGTATTTACACAAACCTATTTATGAGAAGGAAATGTTGGCAATACCACATGCACTAAAGCAATGGAGACCTTACCTAATGGGAAGACACTTAAAGGTAAAAACAAAACATGATAGTTTTAAATACTTTTGGAATAAATATTTTCTTCAGAAGAGTAGCAAAAATGGGTCACAAAGATGTTGGGTTATGACTTATAATATACAAAAAAGGAAGAAAAATGTGGTTGCAAATGCACTCTCAAGAGAGGATGAGGATGTGGAAGCATTTATTTGTGCCATTTATATTTTCCAACCTTATTGGATAACCAAAACAAGGGATGAATGGAAGAATGGCGAATAGGTGTGGACACTCATTCAAAATTTGCAGTAAGATCCCAATACATATGATACATTTAGTTAGAAAAATGATTCATTATGGTAAAAATATCACTTATTTTTTTCCATAATTGCATTATACACCTCCCTCTTGGGAGGACACTCAGGATTTTTAAAAACTTACCACAGGGTTAAGAAGGATTTTTTTTGGGATGGCCTTAAATATGATATTCGTAAGTTTAAGGCAAAAATTTTGGTTTTCCAACAAAATAAATTTGAGACAATTAAGACCCCAGGTCTGTTACAACCTTTAGCCATTCCAAGTCAGCATTAGGAGGAGGTATCAATGGATTTTATCACAGGTTTACCCAAGTCTGAAGGAAAGAGTGTCATCATGGTGGCAGATTATAGACTTACCAAGTATATACACTTTTGTGCATTATCTCATCCTTTTAAAGCTAGTACAATTGCTGTTGAATTTATGGAAACAATTCAAAAGCTACATGGAAACCCAAATATTATTGTAAGTGACAAAGTTCCCATTTTCACTAGAATTTTTTAGATGAAATTATTTTCCTGTCTTAGTGTTCAATTTGCTCATAGTTCATCTTATCATCGTCAATTTGATGGGCAAACTGAGATAGTGAACAAGTTTTTGGTAGGATATCTTTGTTGCTTTGTATTTGATTAACAAACACAACGGGTCGAATAGTTACCTCTACCTGAATGGTGGTATAACACTTCTTTCCATACTACAACAAAAATGACCCCATTTATGGCACTTTATGGATATCTTCCACCATCCATCACATACTATTTAAGAGAAAATTCTAAGGTTCAAGCAATAGAAGATCATATCAAGCATCAACAACAAGTTCTCCAACTCTTAAAGGATAAGCTCACTCTAGCACATAATAAAATGAAACAACAGGCAAATCAACATCGTAGTGAGAGAAGTTTTGATGTAGGCAACTGAATATTTTTACCACTACAACCATACAAACAAATGTCCCTTAAGAAAATTAAGAAGGATAATAAATTATCACCCAAGTACTATGGTCCTTACAAGGTGTTGCAAAAGATTGGTACTATGGCATACAAATTGGAGCTGCTTGAATCTTCCCGAGTACACTTGATTTTCCATATTTCATGCTTAAAGAAGGTTATCAGTGATAAGTTCCTAGTTCAAATAGTGTTTGCAAAACTTGAAGAAGAAGGAAAAATAATATTTGAGCTTGCAACAGTCAAGGAAACAAGAACCCAACAACTACGAAATTGATTAATTACAAAGCATCTCATTAAGTGGAAGAACTTACCCACTAAAGATTCCACATGGGAGGACGATAATTTTACACAGAAGCATGCAGAACTACTCAAGCGTTGAGCACAACACTTTTTTGAAGGAGAGGGGGCATGTTAGGTCCCTATAATACTAGTGTATTCCCCTTATTGTTATTGTTAGTGTATCCCCCTATTGTTATTATTGTGCCCCATAAAATCCTACTATTATTATTGTTGTGCCCTTACATTATTATTGTTACGTAGGCTCTAATTATATTATCACCCCTTAGACTCCTATATATACCAAGGAGGTCTTATCATTTGAATCATTCAATAATTTTCATTTATGTAATGTAAAGTAGGTTTCCCCCTCTAAGAGGCTAATTTCTAAGTCGTTGATATATCTTTTCTTTTATTTTGTGAGCTGTTTGCATAAAACATTCATGCTTGGAATATGGTACACGGGTGATTGGATGAAATAAAATTTTGGTTTAGCCCAATCTATGGTCAAGTCATACATTGAAGTCCCTGACTTGGTTAGCTTTATGCATATATTATTATGTGTTATTCTTTATAAAGATCAACGAGCACATGTATTGGTTATTGTGTATATTTTATGACTGGTTTGTAATGCATTCAATTTGGTTAAATGTTGGTTATAAGCATGACATATTATTTTTGTACAATGAGCTCTTATTATGGATATTTCCTATAGCTTGATAAGTTATTGAATGGTTATGTGAATGCATGAGCTAACTAGTGTTTGATGTAGCTATTTTGAGAGTGAATTTAGCCTTCTTGATGATTCTCTGATGAAGTTAAGGAAACAATGAACATATATGCATTCATGACCTGCATTTACTACATTTACCATGTGTTTGGAAAGTTTGGGTAAGATATTAGCCTTAGTATAGATTATACAGATTTATCATCATCATAGACTGGATTCTGGAAAGTTCTGGGTTGTTTTGGGTAGCTAGTCTGTAGTTATCCCTGAAAATCCAAAGATAGGGTTTTTATCCACAATCTCTTAACTAAGAAATCCCGGTTGTAGCTACATAGAGGAAGGCATGTGTGTGCCATTGGAGCCTCAACTTGGCATGTGTGCGGGTGGGTTGTGAGGTTAGGTAATAAGATATTTCCAGCTCAGGTTAAGATCATTAGTAGATGTTGTGTGACATTTGGGTGATCTGGTGTCCCTGGGAAGTTGCAATAAGTTTCATAATGGTAGACCCCACTTCCATAATTGGAACTTGGAGGCTGGGTCATACATAGTAACTCTCGTCTCATGTTTACCTTAGTGAGCTTGTAAAAGTGGGTAAATGTCGGGTGGGTAGTTATAATCCTCTCCAATCATTAATATAGGTCCATCCTTATTTTTATGATCTAATTAGAATAATGGCTGAGAAGACATGTCAATGGAGGTTTCTTGTAAATAAATATATTTCTCTAAACTTATTAGAAATAGATGTACATAGTAGATTGAAGTTTTAATTAGTAGTTTAGTTATAATATTCTTTCTAATACCAATTTTTCATGTGCATTTTCTTTCAGGGCTTAAGCTAATGGAATGGCTCCATTGGAAGTATGATTTTAATTCATTTTAGTTTTCCCTGTTAAATTATATTAGAGTAGGAGTAGTTTAGTATAGACTTCTTTTCTTTCTTTTTTTTTCCCTTCAATTTTGGAGGGATGAAATAAGCAAGCAACAAGCTTTTAATTTTTCTCGGTGTAAAATTGTTTAAAGCATGATTAATAAAATCAACTAATTCATCATACATGTTTAGGGAAGTATTCATTCATGCATCATAATTTTATTTTGACAAGTTGTACTTTGGTTCAATTTTAAATAATTTTGTAAAAGTGCTTTTCTCTATATTTACTTTGCTTTGCAAATTCATGAGATAAGTTATGATGATGTTATTATTGTTCTATTGATGCAATTGAACTCTGGGCATCAATGATGGAAATTTAATAATAGAAATAAAGCATTCTCTCACTGCATGTTCTGTTAAAAAATAAGGCATCTAATCGAGCTGCAAGTTATGTGGGCAAGTAAAAAATTGAAAAGAGAATTACAACATTAGAAAGAGTTGAGAAGCTTTGGCCAAGATCCATCAGTTGGCAGAATTATCCATGTCCATTGCCTTAACCATCTTAGAATATCACATACGCACATTCCAAAGCCCATAATTTGCAAAATAATGGGCCACGATAAAATTTTCCATAACAATTATCGTTAACTCTTTATGTCAGGATTTCCCATCCTGGGATGTCATCTTGGATGTTTCTTAAAGCGTTCCTTCCATTTTTTCCCCGAGATTTTATCTCCAGGATGACTCCACTATACATGTAGGCTAGCTTTGCAATAATGCGTTATGGGTACTCCCGCGATTCAACCTCTTGCATTTGTGCCTGTAAGCCTTTGTTTGATCCTCTTCTTCACCTCGCCCCGAAGCAAGCTACTCGAGATCTTTCCAAACCTTATCCTTTTCAATATGACGATATTTTATCGTCGAGGTGATGTAGGTCATCCACTCAATCTTATGGGTACCACCTCTTCCATGCCTCACTACCTTTAGTCATGCCACACTTCCTTTTTCCACATAACCTCAAGACCTCGACACATTCACATAATCACCCAATGGGTCTGCCCTTCCATGTCACCTTTACTTTCTCTAGTCACATTAAGCTACATTCCCTATATCTTCCATATCACCCTAGGATATACTTCTCCAAAGACTTGCAAAGTCACTTCACTAAAAAACTCTAGGATTTTATAGCTAGAGTGATTCATCCTCCATGCAACACCTCTATTTGTCGATAGTTTGTCTTCGTGTCCTCACTTTACACATCACCGTAGAACCAATGTACCCCAAAAGATTTCAAAATATACTTTGTTTGTTTTTTTCAGGAACTTTCCTTCGAGACATAGATATACACCTTAACTTACAAATATTTTTCACATCACTATTTCTGTCTCGGCACATATAAATTCTAGAGATTTCTAAAGGATTTCCTTTTGTTTTCACCAAGGAACTCTAACATCAAGATTCAATGGAGTATGAAGTAAGCCTATCATCTAAATACACCTGCCATGTTGCCACATCACCACGCCATTACGCACATTTTCTATCAACCCGCACTGATGTTAAGGTAATTTAGGTTTGTAAAAGTTTATGTTGATTCCGAATTCTTCCATGGTTCTGATTATATACATTGCTCCATTCCAATATCAAAAGGACCCATTATACTATTTTCGAGTCACACAAAAGCTTAAGTTATCTCAATATTAAAATTGGTTGCATAAATTAGGACATTGGAATCATTCAGTCAAATTTAATGAAAGTTTTGGGGCTTCAACAAGCTCTCATTCTCACCTTCACGTACGAAGAACATAACTTGAATCAAAATTTTCAAAGAGGACATACATTCCAACAATTTTTCAATGTTTTCAATCATTATTTAAAGCACAAATATGCAATTTCTAATGATTCTTATTCATTGCCAATATCATGAACATGAAACCATTTAGTTTCTAGTAAATATTTTTCATAGGCACATTGCTCACCTTAGTTAGATTCTATAAACTGATGATCAGGCATATATGAACGTTGTTAATTATGCAACTTCATCATGTTGTTAAATTTTGATCATAAGAAGAGGTTACTTCTTTAAAAGCACGAGAATTGGAGAAAATCGAGATATTTAAGGTCACCCATAACAATATTCTTCAAGGTAAGCTTCATATGTTTATTTTCATATTCTAGTAATTTTCATTTTGGTTTTAGTTCTATATTTGCTTAAGTATTTTCTATTCTCAGTTTAGCTTTTGTAGGTTTTCATTGGCCTTGTTGAAAGATGATTTTTCTATCAATACTTCAAGTTTAGCGATGCAATTGTGATTATATTCAAGTTACAAACAAGTTACTTTAGGGAGTTTATGCACCTTAACTTGTTTCAGTTCTTTATTCTTGCTCATATTTGCTTCCATACAAAATTATTATAAATCTCATCTTCAATAAAAAATCATTTAAGGATTTTCAATTGAAGCTTATCTTTGAAGCAAATTATGTGCAAGGCAAGTGACAACTTTGATGTAACTTCATCTTAAGAATCCACATATAAACTAGATATTAATCCTCATTAGGTTGAGATCCTTTTTCTCATTTGGTATTGTTTGGGTTTTCATATATTCTTGGCTTATTCATTTTTCTTTCCTTTTGAGTTTTCATTTTCTCTCTTAGTTTGCAAATCCTTTTTTATGGTTTGATCTCACTTATGCTTTTCTTTAGTTTTGCTTTTTGCAAAAATTGCGAGGTTCTACATTAGCATTTTTTGTAATAGTTTGATTTTGCTTTTGATTTTGTGATATTTCTAAAATCTATTGGGGATTTTTTCCTATGCAACACCAAATGGTTTATGTTGGATTTCATTTATCTAAAGGTCATCCTTACCAAGTTTTCACTTTCTCATACATCAACCATTATCTATCAGGAACATTAAGATCTGATTCAAGTATTGTAGTTCATATTTATAAAGGAATGAATTGTCTCTATTATTTTCTTGGAATCCCTCCCATACCCCTCCACATTTAAAAGCCCTAAATTGGTAGATACAAAGAAGACTAGTGGGGTCAAACTTAACTAGTATCACGCCTATTTCTTCAAATATAAAAGCTCTTGTACCACTACATTCTCTTCACCCAATTGTTAAAATCAATTCTCGAAATATTATAATCAAAAGGGTGACACATAAGAGAGTTGAAAGAACATATGTTTGGGAAGTACAAGTAAACCCATCGAGGATATGGACGCTCACTAGTAGCAGGGCCATGCTTGTATGGTACCAAGACACCTTTGTCAGGGCTATGGACGCTTATGAGCAGTGAAGAAATATTGAGAAAGAGAGGTAACATTATATTAATAGATGTTTACTAATCCTAAAAAACCTGCCAACTATCTTTACAATCTAGTAGTAGAAAGAGGATTACAAAATAATAATTACTCTCTACATGTGGATTCATTGTTTTATAATTACGCATTCAAATACTTTCAATTCTATTGAGCTTATTTTATTTCGATTCATCTTATGTGGGACCTTTCGAAATGTAGGAATTTACAGGGTAAGTTCCTCAGATAGAACACCAAAGGATACCACTCACAAACAAATCACAGATCAATACACCAGTATTCTTGACGTGGTTAAAACCCTCAAAGAGGGAAATAGTCCACAGCTTGAGCCAACACGGCCACTTCAGGAAATTTATTAATGTAAAAGAAAGAAAATTACATAAGCTTCTCTCATGAATGGTCACCTTACAAATGACCCTCCATGCTATTTAAATAGAGATCATGGACCAATCAGGTGTTAAGCCACGGATCAAGTGTCGGTAATACCGAGGAGAGAATGAACCGT
>APFE030870902.1:58166-76247 GCA_000404065.3 Pinus taeda | reverse complement strand
AACAATCATCACACATCTAAATACATTTGAAACAAAAACTAGTCTATGAAAACTATGAAAATTGAACCAAGAAGTGCATTTAGCTTGGTGTGGGGGCCTTCCAACCTTGCCTTGCACACTTGAAGAAATCTCAGCTACAACAAATTTAGTAAATCAACCAAGCATGAACAACAAATTGGAATGAAACAAGTTCTTCAAATTACCTCCCAACTCAAATTATACAAAAGTTACATATAAATTCCATTACAAAAGCCATCAAAGTCTTGGCTTTAAATAGAGGTTTTATGAAACAAACTGATCTATAATCTTTCTAACAATCATATCTACTCATATCCACCTATCTAAGTCGAACTCATCCAATTCATCCCAAGAAATATGGTCAATCCCATAAAATCTCAAAATTGCCCTATTTCCTAGGGATTTTCTGGTGACTAGTCATGTTTGACCAGCCTTGACCGGCTCTAATAAAGCTTGTTATGGCCGAACCAAGTGGAGTTAGCTCAGTCCTAGTTCCCAAGCTGTCCATCCATGCATCAAACTCGAGCCCAAGTGTCCTGCGAACATGTCATCCACATAACTATTGCGGGAATTTCTGATTCAGTCCAAAATTGCACTTGAAACTCAATTTTCATAAAAAAATATAGCAATTGCAAAATTAAAATTAAACACCTGAATATGCATAAAATACATCAAAATGAGATGGATGTGATGGAAAATGGATGGAAAATATAAGGATTAAGTAATTTTTCTTAAGCAAAAATAGACCAAAACTAAGGGTCAACACTTATTTTGGTATTTCCTTAGCTTGTACTGAATTTCATCACTGTCTTCATTTAACTCAATAATTTGATTAATCCTTCTTGAGAAATAATCTTTTTCTTCAGAGGATTCCTGAAGGAATATCATAACAGGTAATGCTAAATGAGTAGGAAAAACTACTTCCTTGCCATAAACTAGTTGGAAAGGAGACTTGCCTGTTGATCTCTTAGGAGAAACTTTGTTTGCCCAAATTGCATGGATTAGGTAGTTTTCCCAACTCTTTTGATGGTCTTCAAGAGTATTCTTAATGACCTTAATTAAGCTATTGTTGGAAGACTCTGCTATCCCATTACCCTGTGGATAGTATGGTGTAGAATGGTGTAATAGGATTGAATATTTTTGACAGAACTTAATCATTTTAACACAGTTGAAAGTTGCTGCATTATTTGTAACAATTTGTTGAGGACATCCAAATATTGATAGGATATTTTCTTTAAGGAATTTAATCACAACAGTATCAGTTGCATTTTTAACAGGTATGGCTTCTACCCACTTGGTAAAATAGTATGTAGCAGTTAAAATCCATCTGTGTTGATTACTCGATTGTGCATGAGTTTACCCTATAAAGTCCATCCCTCATCGTAGAAAAGGTGCATGAACCAATATTGGAACCAAAGAAAGTGCTGAGAGTTTATGTTTTCCTGCAAATAATTGGCATGGTATGCAACTTCTTACTCTTGCTCCAACTTCTTTAAAAAGTGTAGGCCAGTAGAAACCTGCACATTCGTTGAAATTATAAGTTGTCTCTTTCAATATATTTTTTAAATCATATTCTCTTTATTTATTTTAATGATTTGAACAATTTTATACAGTTTAAGTTGGAGTAATGTTTAAGAAGCATGTGTAAATATGTTCAAAATCATAGGGGCAAAGTATATAGCTTAAGTAGACTTAATGACGAGTTAAGGTGGATCCCTTGTTCTACAAATAAGGGTGTTTCATACTCCAATTTGGTCTCTATCAACATAATAATAATTTAATTAGTTTTTATTATTTTATAAATTTTAATAACATAAGATGTATAATAAAATAAGGGTTTTGATGTTTATTATAAAATTGATTCATATTGCCTTTTACTAACCATTTAATTTATATGGCTCAAAAATAAAATATTGCAATATATAGGGATAATTAATATTGACATTTATTTTAAACAAAATTAATGTTGAGAATGTGACTCATAAATAAAATATCTCAATATTAATTATGTATATAAAATATTGCAATATATAAGGATAAGTAATATTGACATGTATTTAAAAAAATTTAATATTGAAAATGTTACCCATAAATAAAATATTTCAATATTAATTATGTATATATTATATATGGTTAGAAAAATATGCATATGTTATATAATTGAACAAAATAATTGTTTATGGTTAAAACATTTCAAGTCGTCTTACTATTCTACATTCTACCCTTTATTAGGTATGGTCAATTTTTTCTGAAATATATCAAAGATTTGTTGGAATTACAAGTTTAAACCTTCTAGAATACTCAATCCAAAAACCCAATGATATTTTCAAGGTATTGAATCCATTTATGCATTAAAAATGCAATTTAAATAATGATATCAAATCTCTCTAATCTTTTCAAATTCCGAACTTAAAAAAAAATGCATTTTAAGAGATTTGATTCCTTTAGACATTTACTAGATATGTGATTAATATAAACTTATATTAATTTAAATTACAAATAGTATTTATTTTTCAAAATTTATAAAAATTAAAAAAACAAAAAGACAAAATAATTAAAACAAAGAAAAACAAGAATACTTTTACAACAATTAGTTCATGGGATATCAACTAACTTTCGCATGTCCTTAACATGAATGAGCCAAGCAGAGATATGGCAGGTAATGAAAATAGTTGTAAGTTCAGAAGTTGAGCAATCAAAAATCTAGAACAATGGCTCAATAGTTTGGTTAACTCAAAAATGAAACCCAATAACTTATTTAGGGTCTTGTGTTAATTTGGCAGCTCAGTGACAAATTCCAACCATGGGACGAGATTCCTCTTTTGGAGAGGACCAATTTTGACTATTGAAATGCTCAATTTGGACAAGGGAAAGTGTATTTTTGAATTAAAGCCCACATGTGCACATTTGATCAGGTTGGGCCTAAATTAAATCGGACCCCCTTGGAAGGCTATAAATACAAGTGACCTCAACCTCATTTGGACATCATCTTGGATGATTCTTCTATTCATTTTCTTGGTTTTGGCTCGCTCAAGTCCGAGGTGGGTTCACAAATATTGGCTCACACGGGTCTGAAATTGTAGGGTTTGAACCTCGCGTGTCCGTTTCAGGGTTTTGGTTCTGAGCTGCAAGCATGACACAAAAAGATTTCGGTAATAATCGCAAACTAAGAGGGTCATGCATGCGGTTGGAGGGTTTCAGCCACACACACATCACTCTCTGGGTGCAGTTGGGACCTAGAGTTTGGTTTTTCAATTGACCGTAGGGTTCTACAGTTGACTACAGCCAATGACAATTGATCACATGCTTCTAAATCGGGGTTTTGAGTATTAACAATGTTGGGTTCACCACATGGATATTTTTTAGTTAATTTTGCTAAATAGGTTTATAGTTGATGATATGAATCATTGTACTCTCTCTTGTTGAATCATTCAATGACAATGTAATAAGAAGAAGAATTTGAAAGGGTTTTCCCCATAGTGGGTTTTGCCCTGGTCTCCAACCAATCGTGGTGTCTCTATGTGTGAATGCATTTCTTCTATTGTTCCTTTATGTTCTATTGCGTTGATGATGATGATGTTGTTCTTTCTACACAATTGTATATGTTGTTGAATAATGTTGTGAATCTGAATAATGTTAAGTTGTTATGGGGTGAATTCAATATGTAAATGTTTAAATGCAAGATCCAAACAAATACCAATATATCCCTAAGAAAAATTAACATGGGATCAGAGTTGGGTTGAAGAAAATTCATTGAGATCACCCTAAGAAGACACCATTGATGGAAGTAAGAGAAAATGATGGAGACCTAAATGAATGTTAAGGTTTGAAGGTAACCCTGGGCTATTTGTGCATTAGGGTTTGATGGATTTTATGAGGTTAAGTTTTGGAACAAACCTTGGTTTATGCCAAATATTTGAGATATGCAATCTAGAAACCCTAGCATGATCAATGTGAAGATGTTATAGCACTTATGATAGATTTGATGTAGCCCCTAGATGGGATAGTCTCAATTTCGCCTTGATTATTAATGAATATGATGAATATATTGAAGATAATAATGTTATATGGACAATTGATAATCATGACTCTTGAAGGCTGGCTCAAGAGGGAGATTATCACCTCTCATTGAAGATAAGTACCTTTTAGATTTATGTTACCTCTTTGTGATTCTTCTTGTCTGAGTTTATTTTTATTATTATTACTTATACTTCTTGTATGTATATTTAAGTATTTGGATACTTCTAACCTCTTGTTGAGATGTGATAAGTTGATCCTTCTTGAGGATCATCCAAGATACTGGAAAATACAACTAATGCAGGAAGATAAGAGCTACAATTGCCCATGATAAGGAAGTTGACAAAGTGCTCTCGTTGCCAATGTCAAAGAAGAAGACACATTGGTATCTGAATACTGCAACGTATATATTATGTATTATTTCAATGTTATGTTTCAACTACAAATATTGGATGGAAAGGTAAGGCCTAAGGTATGATGAAGGACTCATATTGCATATGAAAGTAGTTTTTATTCATGGTGCTTATGATGGAATGGTGCACTTGGTATTGAACAAGTATCTTACATGCTATTAAGTCATGGTAAAGCTACTTGGAAACATTGATTTTTTATATACTTGGCAAAGTATCTTACATGATGAACTTTTACATTTTTTGAGGCAAGATAGATACATTGGTTTTTATATGATCACTTGATACTATTTTTAATTCTTCTGACAACCATGTTAACGATGTTGATAGATAATGTAATAAGAAAATTGTTGCTCAAGATCCCCTTGTTGACCTTGGATTAGTAATTTTGACAATATAGTAAATATGGATGCCCTGACTTGATAAAGCTATATAAGTGCTATTGTGTTCATGATATTTTATGATACACCTACCAGTTGTCTTAATCATATGACTATAACCCTTGATGAAAGTTTGATGTCATGATGAAGTATCTAGTGCTAACATGTTATGGCCATGATGGATATATGTTTTGGAACTTGAAATAGTTTGATTTCATGATCTAACAATTCTACTGAAGCATGAAAATATTATGATAGAAAGGTTGATAATGATGAAGTCTAAAGTGGCTTCTCATTAAGAGGGATATTCCTCATAAGATCTCTACAACTATTATCATTTGCGTTAAATATATGGAAGATTCTTTGCTGTTGAAATAAGTTTTCTAGACATAAATAGGCAATATCTGACATTGTTGGTCTACAACAAGTTTTGCTCAAAAGAGGTTTTCGCTTATTTTAAGCCAGAATTGCATGGGAGCAATCTTATTAGTGTGGTTATAAGGCTCCAACTGCACAGAAGAAAGCCTATGGGCATGGTTATGTTTGTAGGTCACGAAATTGAAGATTTATGCATAAAATCAGGAACGCACTAGAAGTATGACAATCCTACAGATATGGAGCATACATCAGAATATCCTATGAGCAAGGAGGTTTGAATGTTTGAATTACTTTAGAGAATGTAAATGTGTTGACAAAACTTGTGTTTGCGGGGGACCGGAATATGCATATCAATATGTTATTTTGATTTGACCACTGAAGTTAGTATATGACAGCATTTGATAACAATTGCAAGGGTTTGACAAGATTTGGCTTATTGACTTAGCTTAGTTGGCTTGGATAATTGATGATGCGTTGAATCTGCATGCTTTTCTTATTTCAGAAAAGCTTAGATGCCCTAATCTTCTATGCCACAACCAATTTTCATCATTTTTTATTAGATAGCACGGTTGTTTTCCTCTCTTAGGTATGTATAAGTTGTTTGGAGTTCTTGTACCTTTGATCACAGTCTCTCATGTATCAAGCTCATGAACAACACATCTGTTTGATTGAAACACCACTTCGTTTCCTTGATCACACATTTGACTGACACTCAACAGGTTATGCTTTAAACCGTCTACATACATAACATTTCCAGCTTTAACCTTTTCTTTCAAGAAAAAAGAGCCTTTACCTTTTATGATAGCAGGAGTGTCATTTCCAAATGAGACATTTTTTTTCCTTTTCTAAGGCATTATATGAGTGAAGTTTTTGTTTGTCACCTATCATGTGTTTTGAGCATCCATTGTCAATGTACCACTGATTTTCTTGTTCTTTTGCATACAAGGCTATACCACATCTTTCTGTTTGAGATTCTTTCCTTCTCCATATCTTGGGATTTAATGGAGTTTGCTCCTTTTGAGATTTTTGCCAAAATTTTCTCCTGCATTTAGATTCTTCATGACCAAAGTTGTTACAGATTGAGCATTCTTTTTCATTTTCAAGAAGAAAAAAGTTACTATAGGAACTATTCTTGATCCCTGTTACATTCCTTTGATTTCATGATTCTCTAATCATGATGGTTTTGTAAGCAGTACATTGAGCAGCTTTGTGTCCAAAATTATGACATGAAAAACATTGCCCATTAAAGAAGTTCCTGCGACTATCGAATCTATTGACCTGGTGATTGTAGTTTCTATTGATATTCATCTTTGCAGCAGATTGAGTATGATTTACCTGAGGTTGGTTATGGCTTCTATTCATCCTTGGAGCAAATTGAGTCAGATTTACCTGGTGATATGCTTTATGCCTTTGCTGACGATTGTCATACTGTTCATTGGTTTTTGCTGCATCAAGATAGCTTTTGGTGGAGGTTGGTGACTTCTGTGATTGAGATGCTTCTTTAGTATATCCAAGACCTGTATTTATCAGAGGAGAATGCTGAACTTTTATAATTTCGTTTAAATTTTATGATCCTTTAGCAAATCTAAGGTTGAGAGATTTTGTTTTCTCAAGATCCTTCTTAGACCTACAATTTCACATTCTAGTTCTTCATTGTGTTTTTCTTTATCAGCAAGTTGGTATGTTAAGGTATTTATAATCATATTCTTTTCTTTTAAACATATTTTGAGTTTAGATATTTCTTCATGAAGGTATTCCTCTTCTAAAGCATCCCAAAAATTATCATTGTCATAAGCCATGAGAAGTCTGTAATCTTGTCCAATTTCATCTTCATCACTATTAGATAAACCATCACTATCTTCATGAGTATAGTAACAACCTTTTATGCACAACTTGTTTTCTATTCCCTTTTGCATATTCCTTTCCTTTTTCAAATTTATCTTTATGAGGACATCTAGCAGCATAATGATCGACTCTACCACAAGAAAAACATTTAAAGGGTAACTTATCTCTAAACCTTCCAGAACCCCGTTGAAGCTTTTTGACAAAGTTTACCTCATCTTCTTCTTCTTAAATATGTCCCGATTCATTGTGTTATTCCTTTCCTTTTGCTGAAGCTTTGAATGTGGCTTATCCCATATCTGATGGGCCTCCTTTTCTCATCTCAAAGGCAGTTAAGGTTCCGGGAAGCTGCGTCATAGTGATATTCTGCATATCCTATTTTTCTTCTATGGCATACACTTTGGATTCAAATTTAGAAGACAAGGATCTCAAAACTTTCTCAACAAAGGTAACTTCCTTAATTTATTCACCCATATTCTTCATACAATTGACAACCTCATCTATACGTAGGAAGTAACTAGCTATGCTTTCATCACTATGCATCTTAATAGTTTCATACTAAATTTTGAGAGTTTGAAGCTTAACACATTTTACCTTAGAGTCTCCTTCGTAGCTCAGAACAATTTTGTCCCATGTCTCTTTGGCTGATTTGAGCTGCATGACTTTGAAAAACTCTGATTGTGACAGACTTCCCAATAAAGAATTGACAGCTTTGGCATTGGTTTCATATTGCTTTTTACCTACCGTATCTGTAGGAATTGTTCTTGGAAATGTATATCCTCCTTCCACAATTTCCCAGTTCCAAGCGATTGTAGATAGGTTGTGGTTCTTATTTTCTAATAAACAAAGTTGCTCCCATCGAAGATTGGCAGTCTGATGGATCCCATGCTTTCTTGATTATTCATGTTGATGGATCTCCCTTCAAGCGATCAATCTTCTTCTGAAGGACCTGCTCTGATATCAATTGTTGGAAATAATACTGAGAGGGGGGTGAATCAGTATTATCAGATCAATAATTTATTTCCCAAACAGATTTATATACGCTACTTCAGTGAAGTGAACTAGCGTGTACACGTGACTGTGCTAAAAGAAACCAACGTATATGCAGAGAACTTGTGATTTAAACAATTTATCATGTGTTGAGATTAAACTAGTATATTAGAGATTTATTAGACAGTGGAGTAAAAACAGAATAAAGCATCACACATAAGAAACACACATGAACACCAAGATTTAAGGTGGAAACCAAATGTGGGTAAAAACCACCTACTGCTATTGTCTCTGCCTTCTTTTAACAATAAGAAAATTTGTTTACAATCTTGTCTTGGTGCAGACTCATACCAGTACACAGGATTCTACCTGCAGAAGGTTACGACCTTCTCTTGTTTTCCACTTCTACTAGAAGGGAGCTACAACCCCCTAGCTCTTGTACTAGCTAATATGTTTACTAGTACGTAGGTTTCAGCCTACAAAAAACTCCACCCTTCCACCAAGGACCACATTTCATGAATTTTCAGACTGGATACTCCTGGATCACAACACCATAAGCTGAAGGCCACATTTCATCAAATTTTCACACTAGACCCATCAAATCCTTTTAAACTTAAACTACATCAACCAATATTCAGTTAATCTAAACAATCAGATCACTGACACCAGAACACTATGCTGAACGCAGAACCCTGCATCATCATCCAGAACCAGTTGTAACCTCAAAAATCATGCATTAGAGTGTATACGCTACTTGCTTGAACCCGACTTGCGTGTATACACTACTTCCTTTAACCCAACCTATGTATATCTCTAAAGATACTGAATCATAAACTTCTGAACCACAAATTGTACCAGTCAGTGACATTCTGGAGGTCTACTGTCATATTACAGAGTTCAAAGTAGATAGCAGCAAGGATCACCCTTCCTTCTCAATCAATCAATCAATCAGACTCAATTTCCTTATACAACAGTTCTACATTCACATCTAAGAGGACTTCATTGACAGACAACAGTAAAACAACAGAATTTGATCATACATATTAGTCAGATTTGAATAGAAGATTTTTCTTTTTGTATACGGTACTTGAAAGAGTCAAGCCTGCATGTACACGCACTTTGGCTGAGACTAACCTGTGTATAGATCTGCAAATTTTGACTCAGAACTTTGCTGCAGTTTCAGAGATCAAACAAACCCAGATCATGATAGATAACAAGTAGAACAGGTGAAAAACATCAAAGCTGGTCTCAACCAATATAAGATCATTCAAGAATAAGTCATTTCAAGTCTCATGATTCCTAATCCAATGTTGAACTCAAGGTGCACATGAAAATTTCAGATGCAGTCTCAAACATAACCCTGCAACATAATATATACTTTAGATAGAAGTATTCCTTATAATATCATTGCTTGCACACCTTGGCATAATGATCTTCTCCTCCTTATATACTCTTAGGCCTTTCTCAATACCTTGGACGAAAATCACTTAGGACCAATACCTTGGACCCAATACCTAGGGTCAATACCTTGGACCAAATGCCTCAGACCAATTACCTTGGACCAAAATACCTTGGATCAAATACCTTGGACCAAAAACTTGGTTTTCCAACATGTACATGCTTTTCCTCCTGTCAAAGTGTGTGTATACGTTATACACAATTTTTGTTCTGTTAAATCGCGTATATACACGTCTTGGACAAAGTGAACCAACGTATACCTCTCTTTCTTCATTCATTAGAGTCTTAATCCTTTGTTGTTGACTTGCTGAATTGTGAACTTTCATCTGAGTGAGTTGCCATCAAGGACAACACCTATATCATAATGCCAACACCCGACAGTGGCACCAAAATGTTATCACTAGGATAGAACATGTTGGGTTGTGTCAACCTCCAACCAAGTGTAACTATTTCAAACCAACTTTTGATTGGAAGTTAGCCCTTCCAATCTGAGAGGGCTCTCTCAAAATATTTATGAAATTGACTATATTAAACTCAAAGTTCAGATGGCTAACTCTGGATTTTTATGTGATTTTTGCAGGTGAAAGAAAGTGATGGCTACCACCATTGGGCATGGAGTTAGTTAAGAGAAAATTTAATTACAAACAATGGTGTTTAAAGGAAGCTGAGGCATTTTTGGCTTTGAAATGGAGTGAATTAAACTTTTACAGTAAAACACAACACATGAAGGAAGTTGGAGCAAGTCTGACATGAATTCCAAGTAATCAATATGCTATGAACACTAATAACAACATAAAAACATGATAAGAAAACATAAAGTCAAAACTGAATCTCAGGTAGAAAAACAGAGTATGTTGCAAATGTATATTAACTGGATAAAAATTTACATAAAGTGGCCTTCTCACATCATCAATCCCTCTCTTTCTCATTTATCCCTATGAATATATACAATGAGAGGTTTAAAATCTAGTTCCTAATACAAATCAACTACTGGGAAATACTTAACACAATGCTTCCACATAATCTAGCTGAGTTGAGTTGTCATTCATAAAAGTATGGAATGTTGATATACTTGACAAATCCTATTTGAAAAAGAAGTCTTCAAATTATTTGTTTTTCGATTGTTTCCACCTCCTTATTTCCCAAATATCAAATCCTAGTATGGGGAGTCAAAATCCATCCTTTGTTGAAGATAGATTCCTATTACAATACATCAGGAATAAAATATTTGAAAAATTTGTCCATATCCTATAATCTAGGATTTGATTTCTGGCCCACTAAAAATGATGCAAGTGAAGAGTAAATTATGGGATTTTAGGGAATATGAATCAGGCTTTATTATCCAAATCAATTTGGAGTCAGCCTTGTTGATTTGGACCTCCACCAAGTCGAATTTCAAAATTTCTGCAACAAAACTAACTAGGAAATATTCTGTAAATAGGCCTCAAAGATAAATGCGTATCTTTCAAACCCTAATAGTTGTGTAACAATTGAGAGAGAATTTTGTAGATGAGATTGTACTAAACAAAAACCACCTTAAGATTTCCAAAATTCCTTTCCACGTGGTCAGAAAGTGAGATTGAAGTTGACTACTAAAATAGTCATTTCCAGAATTTCCGTAGCAAAAAATTAGTAGCAAGTTACAAAAAACACCCTTATGCTACCATTATGATATTTATGAAAGTTTTGAGGTCTTCACTAATGTTTTTTAGCTAAACACATGCCGTTAGAACTCCCTTATCTGGGATTTTTACTTGCATTCTCCTCCATGAAAAGCTATAGCAATTCCGTAGCAAATATCCAACTTAACTATGGGGAGTTGCTACGAAACTGTGAAATTTCTGAGTTTTTATTTTTATTTTTTATGATTTCTTGTGTCTCCTTATCACTTCTAATAGCATGTTCAACTATGCATTATGATGAAACTACTAGTTAAACATAGTATAGGAAAAAATGAGGGTTTTACCATATTTAAGGAGTGTCATCTACTACAGCAATAAAAAAATAGATTTCTTAATACTCAAATATACCTATGATAATAGAATCCATTGTGGTCATCATTGGTCTCGACCACCTTTATTTTTTAGTATGGAGTATATATGTTGATGATTCGAAGGCGGAACCTAGAACCTCTATAGCCTGTTTTGATGAGTAAGCCCACATTTGTGTTGAAGAGCTTGAATTTATATTTTTCTAGATTCCACATCAACACTAATCCTCCAGATAATCCAGAGGCATTGACTGCACATACATTGTAGTTTGGATGCCTTGTCTTTACTAGTCATTGTTTCTTGAATGGGAAGAATTTCAGGATTGTGAATGGCAATTAGGCTTTTCTGGGATCATCTTTTATGGGCCAAATCCAAACCCCTAACCTTTAGAGACATTATGGTCATTATGGAAGGTCAAGTTTGGGGGGCTCTGCTCTAAGGAGCCAAGTTTTTGGGGAAATTAGATCTCGCGTGTCTATTCCAAGAGGATGCAAGGGTGATGATGTGTGAAGGGTTGACAAGTGAGTTTTGGAATTGTTCCTGTAGAATAGATGGGGAAATGGTGCACTTTTCTTTTTTTTTGAGTTTAGGGCCTTTCTTCCGATGGATGATGACATTTTTATGGGCATCAGGACGAGGAGGAGGGTCATCCAAATCAAAAAAATGATTTTTTATGGTCAAGGGTTCCAGTGAGAATTGTGACTCCCTAGCAAGCTCTTTGAGCTCCAATTTCTCTAAGAAAGGGGAGAATGTACGCCCAGAGGGAACCCCAAATTTGATGGGGGAAGATAAAATTGATAAACAGGTGTTTGTGCCACTAAGGGAGGGCCATGATCAATTCTAGGTTTTGCTATTTGGGAGGACATGGAGTTGTGGGTAAGAAGTGATGACAGGGGCTTATGTTTGATGGATGAGGAATATTTGATGATCGGATTGAGGAGAGTGTTGGGGGAAGATGATTGGGGATTTGTGAAATTTTTGTGGCTACTTTCCATGATGAGGCAGGAAGTGGGGGGTGAGGAATTGTGAGGATAGGTTTAGTGGAGGCAAGATGTGAGGAATGTTTTTTTGGTAGGGAAGAGGAGAGAGTAATGGGGATGTTTCTTAGAGGAGGGGATTTTGAGTGGGGAGAGACATTTGTATTGGTGTTTGCAGAAGGGAGAGTATCTAACTTGTAATGAAGAATGGTGGAATGAGCTATAAAATTTGTGCGTCTCCCAAAAACTTTAGAAGATTTTTCTCTAGCGTGCTTGTCTGGGAAAACTGTTATCAGGTGTTCGATGGCATGACATATGAGGCAACGGAAAGGAATTGACCAATAATCAATAATTTTCTTGTGCATACATGGCCCCTAATATAGGTAAATTTCCACAAGAAGTCCCACTGAGAGTGATCTTTCGATCAATACCCATGTAGTATTTTTTATCATCCCTCCAAGGATGCTTTCATCAAGGTAGTAAAATTTTCCAATTGAGTTTGCAATCTCTGTTGTTTCTTCCCACATCCAAAGTTCAAGAGGGAGTCCCGAAAGTTTTTCCCAAATATTGTTCCTCCAAGGAGTGTCTGTGGCAGGGTCAAAACTAAAGGACCATTGTTGGAGTGACAGGTATCCATGACCTTGAACCCATGGCCTGGCAACAATAATATTCACATCCTCTACAGTAAGAAAATTGAATGCAAACCAACCATTTTGTAGAGCACCAATTCTTGGGTTGTATTTGAGGAGAGCTTGCCACCATGTTTCAACCTGTCTTTTCATTTGGACACCATTCACGCGATAGAAAACCCATCGACTGGCCAGAGCTTGATTTTTCAGTTTGGTGGATTCTTCACAATATCCCTATGCTTCAATGACTAGACCATAAGTATGATTGCCAACTTTGCTTGCATTTTTTTTGTGAGGATGTAGGGGCATTCATGGAGGGAGGTTTGTTGATTTGAGGAGGTCAGGTTGTTGTAGTTCCACATGTGCTTCATCCTTGGAGTGCCTATATTGTTCTTCAGCATGAACCGTTATGTCTATCAACAATTCCTTTTCCGAAGGGGAGAGAGCGATCAATTTTTATATTGTTCTATGTTTAGGCAATCTCAGCCAATCTTGAAGCGCATTGGGATCCTCCGTGTCACTTAGTATTATTCCCAAAGTCCGCAAACCAAGTAAAAAACAAATAGTTGCGCCTCTGTATGATGGATCACCACCTAAAGTGTTAAGAGTGTCATCAAATAGTTGTCCCAATGATCTACATGCCACTATGGAAGCTGTCAGGGGATTTGATGTCGTTTAATGACAGGATCACAACAGGATTCAGAGCTAGTAGAGAAAGCAGTGAATGTTTTCTAGTGTGTAATTGGTTGATCCCGAGAATGTATTCAGGGCCCTGCCACTTTAATTTATGATTAGTAGGAATGATTCCATAGGATCTCTTTGAGTTAATTTTGCTTGAGGTGATCCTTCATTTTGACAGTGGGGGAGAGGACTAATCATGGCATCAAAGTCCCCAAGTTTATTTGGTAGGTGTATGAGATTTCAAGTTATCCCACAAATGCACCAACCACACTCAAATCCATTAATGCCTGGTGTTTTAAATTTTTGAAAATCGTTGTGATTCAACTTCGACCTGTGATCGAATCTCCTGGTGGAAAGCCTGCTTGTAATCCGCAAAGAAAATTGTTCAGTGGTGGGAAGGTTGTGTCTTCCTAATACTCCTCTATTAAGTTTTCCACACAACGGAAACATATATTACACCATCTCAAGCTAATCCAAAGCCAGCATAATCTATAATTCCACCTGATGCATTCCTTTATGATTTCTTTGTGTTTGTCAGGCATCTCCTCTCCCAAAGTGCAAAACATTGTGTCTATGTAGAGATCCTTATTTGAGAAATCTACTGTCTTATGCCAAAAAATATTTGGCAACTTTCTCTGAGCATTTCCATATTTTCCCAAGCCAATATAGACTGTATTGTTCCTTCTATCAGACCACCACCTTTGCAGGTCCATACCTGCGTTCCTAATGATTTATTAACGGTGTTCTACAATATGATTCTTCCCGAGATTCTCTTAATTCTCTAATCATGAGGTGGAGGATAAAAATGGCAACAAATATCAATACCACCAGCAGAAGAATTTCAAATATGTCATTCTTGTCCATTTTTTCCTTATTAATAATATACCTTATACTAAAAACTCCAAAAAAATTCCATCTTTGAACTGCACAACAATCTTCCAATCTGTAATAGTGAAGTTGAAAACTTGTTGGTTGAATGATATTTTCCTACCGTAGCTTTTGTCGGTTTCTTCCAAAATGCCTACAACTACTTGATGGTGGTAGAGGAGGGAATGACCACAACACCACCAACAGTTTAGCCCAACATCCACAACCCTTGCTCAAGAGACTTACCCCTCACTCTCCTCATGCTTAATATTAACTAAGATGACAGTCACTGGATCAAGGATGTATGAGATTCTGCCATCAAAGAAATTTGAAGTTGAACTTGTTTCAAGTAGCACACAGAGAAGCCCTTCATCGTCGTTATTTCTAAGATGCGAACCATTCCACTCTTTGATCAATGCCCAACTTCAGCTTAACATTACTCATAGAGCATTACAATATCCCTCCATTCATGGCCATCCTCATGCTTTATCTTCCCACCACAACCAATTGCATTACCAGCGTCAAATTCATCAGCACTAACTACAGCTGCATCAACACCAACACCAACATATTGAGGTTTTTTGGGCCAACCAAATGTAAAAAATCGAGAAAGCTATCAATTTCATAAATCACAGCCTCCCTCTTGCGAGAATCCCAAGCATTTTCTACCATTTACTACCATTTTTTAAACTTATATATTAATTATTTTTATTATTTATCTAATTCTTATGCTTATTATGTATTAATTTCTATAAGAATTTACCAATCATTTAATTTATATGATTGCATAATTAGCTGAAGGCTTCCTATTTCAACTTAAGGTGGATGAGGTCTGTTGACATTTTTTTTTAATTAATGGCATTCCATACCTAATTTTAGAAAAAAATGCCTTATATCTCGGTTGTAAATGGTAGAAACTTTTCAACGCTTATGTTTTTTTATCAAGACCTAGGTTTCTTAACGGTTAAGTAAAATCAAAGTTAATAATAATATTTTTGTTGCAATAGTTTTTTTTGTTATATATTTACCAATGGTAGATACAAATAAAGCCTTCAACTATATCAACCACATTAATATTTTTAATGTGGTTGTACTAGTTAACCAATTTTTTTTGTTGCAATAGTTAATAATAATATTTTTGTTACAATAGTTTTTTTGTCATATATTTATCAATGGTACATTCAAATGAAGCCTTCGACTATATCAACCACATTCCTATTTTTAATGTGGTTGTATTAGTTAACCAATTTTTTGTTGTTGCAATAATCAATAATAATAGTTTTGTTGGAGTAGTTTTTTATTGTTGCAATAATTAATAATAATAGTTTTGTTGCAATAGTTTTTTTTGTTATATATTTATCAATGGTAGATACAAATGAAGCCTTCCGCTATAACAACCACATTGATATTCGATATCATTATTTAGGATTCAATTGCATTAATATTTTTAATGTGGTTGTACTAGTTAACCAATTTAATTAAAAGGGGAGAAAGAGAATAAGTGCTTTTGAGATAAAATGATTGCACTAGTTTTAATTTCATCAATTTAATTAAAAGGGTAGAAAGCGTATAATTTTTTTGAGATAAATCTCAAATTTTAATCCGCTTCTAAAAATATTTCATAAAATTAAATTAAAAAACCATTGGTTTTATTAGTAATAAGGTAAACTAGTACATAAGTTTCCATCATAAGAGATTGACATATATCCATCCACCAACAGAGAAAACAAATACATCATCCAAATATTGATACAAATGTTTTCATACCAATAATGTACAGGAAGATAATCATTAGGGGAATTTTGAGGTCTAAAAGGGGCATTCTAAGGAAATTATAAAATAATTGTGGAAATAATAAAATAAGATTAGATTACATCATCAAATTTTACAGGGAGAAAAAGAAAAAACTATTTTTTCAACTCGTATTTTCAACTTAACTCCCTTTGGGTTTACTCAAATTTTGAGCGGGAACACTCATTGGATGCAGAATTTGATTCCTCATCCAAAGAGCATCTATGTTGAATACTTTTGATGGACTCTGCTACATGAAAAATGAGAAATACATGAAGAATGTGATTACAATCAAGTTTTTTCATGTATATCTCATTTTCCATGTAGCAGAGTCCATTGAAAATATGCAACATGGGTACTCTTTGGATGATGAATTAAATTTTGCATCCAACAAGTACTCACGCTTGAAATTTGAGTAAAATGTTAAGGAGATAAATTGAAAATGTAGTTTTACTATTTTATTATTTTTTAATCTTTTTTAATTTTTTAGTTCAAAAATGGTGAATCGCCCCATCGTTGACATAATCATCGTGAACCCTATTGGTTCTTATAAAGTTTATTTTGGTTGTACATTTTCTTAGGAGGCCCATTTTAGACCTCAAGAGTCCTTTAATAAACCATGTGTAACTAAATATGATATGTCCATCATAAATGTAGCTAAGTTGTTTCAATACAAAAATAAGCTTATCAAAACATATATCACATATCCATTAAAGCACACCACCAAATCTCCTCGCAGCCATTCGTTATGGAAAATCTATGGAGCCCTCATCAAAGATTGCCCCATCCAGGAAGTGATAATATTTAATGGCTTCGTCATCAGCACGAAGTCCAACTATGGAGAATGTGTCTGCAGTATTATGTGCTTCCCTATAGACATGTTGAATGTGAAAGTCCTTGAAATATTTGATAAGAGTTTCAATATGATCCAACCAGCCTCGAAGGTTTGGTGGGTCATAAGATGTGTTTGTCCAGCATAACATCTATAAGAGTATTGAAATCTCCAAAGGCATGGATGGTCTCCAGATATTTGTAAAAATTTCTGTTTTCCCACCCCGGTTTTCAGTTTCTCCTTATTTCTCCCATGTAGTTAAATGCCCTTTCCCATAACCATACATTCAACAAGCTGAAAAAAATAAATTTGCTGAAAAAACACAAATTCTGGAAAATTTACAGAATGGTGGAAATTGCAGAAATAAAAATCAGCAGTAATAAACAGCCATTAAAACACATTAAAACACTGATATTTTTGGTCAACGTGACCCTGGAAAAACCCCCTACAACTCTTGGGGAAAACCAGTTTGAGAGGTCTTCTTTATTTGTGAAAAAAAAACCTTTTTACAGCAAGAAAATATTCAGCAAAAATCAGCAAGCAAACTTTTACAACTTATCTTAGCCTTGCTGAAAAACTGCCCTGCTGAAACTTCGTTGTTGTTACTCTGCTGCTGAAACTCCGCTGTTGATACTCCACAGCTCACTGTCCAGAAATATCCCTTGCTCTCTTGCTCTCATTCTTTCAATCTGCTCATGAAAGAATTGAATCGAATGTGATCTTTTCCTCCTTTTCCTCCATTAATATAACTCCAAGTGACTCCAAAGTGACTTTTGGGTGATCTTTAAATCCAATGGCTGAAATAGATTTAGATCAATGG
>APFE030870902.1:25249-56908 GCA_000404065.3 Pinus taeda | reverse complement strand
GGTATTTATAATCATATTCTTTTCTTTTAAACATATTTTGAGTTTAGATATTTCTTCATGAAGGTATTCCTCTTCTAAAGCATCCCAAAAATTATCATTGTCATAAGCCATGAGAAGTCTGTAATCTTGTCCAATTTCATCTTCATCACTATTAGATAAACCATCACTATCTTCATGAGTATAGTAACAACCTTTTATGCACAACTTGTTTTCTATTCCCTTTTGCATATTCCTTTCCTTTTTAAAATTTATCTTTATGAGGACATCTAGCAGCATAATGAGCGACTCTACCAAAAGAAAAACATTTGAAGGGTAACTTATCTCTAAACCTTCCAGAACCCTGTTGAAGCTTTTTGACAAAGTTTACTTCATTTTCTTCTTCTTAAATATGTCCCGATTCATTGTGTTATTCCTTTCCTTTTGTTGAAGCTTTGAATGTGGCTTATCCCATATCTGATGGGCCTCCTTTTCTCATCTCAAAGGCAGTTAAGATTCCGTGAAGCTGCGTCATAGTGATATTCTGCATATCCTATTTTTCTTCTATTGCAGACACTTTGGATTCAAATTTAGAAGACAAGGATCTCAAAACTTTCTCAACAAAGGTAACTTCCTTACTTTATTCACCCATATTCTTCATACAATTGACAACCTCATCTATACATAGGAAGTAACTAGCTATGCTTTCATCACTATGCATCTTAATAGTTTCATACTAAATTTTGAGAGTTTGAAGCTTAACACATTTTACCTGAGAGTCTCCTTCGTAGCTCAGAACAATTTTGTCCCATATTTCTTTGGCTAATTTGAGCTGCATGACTTTGAAAAACTCTGATTGTGACAGACTTCCCAATAAAGAATTGATAGCTTTGGCATTGGTTTCATATTGCTTTTTACCTGCCGTATCTGTAGGAATTGTTCTTGGAGTTCTTGGAAATGTATATCCTCCTTCTACAATTTCCCAGTTCCAAGCGATTGTAGATAGGTTGTGGTTCTTATTTTCTAAGAAACAAAGTTGCTCCCATCGAAGATTGGTGGTCTGATGGATCCCATCCTTTCTTGATTATTTATGTAGATGGATCTCCCTTCAAGCGATCAATCTTCTTCTGAAGGACCTGCTCTGATACCAATTGTTGGAAATAATACTGAGAGGGGGGTGAATCAGTATTATCAGATCAATAATTTATTTCCAAAACAGATTTATATACACTACTTCAGTGAAGTGAACTAGCGTGTACACGCAACTGTGCTTAAAGAAACCAACATATATGCAGAGAACTTGTGATTTAAACAATTTGTCATGTGTTGAGATTAAACCAGTATATTAGAGATTTATTAGACAATGGAGTAAAAACAGAATAAAACATCACACATAAGCAACACACATGAACACCAAGATTTAAGGTGGAAACCCAATGTGGGTAAAAACCACCTACTACTATTGTCTCTACCTTCTTTTAATAATAAGAAAATTTGTTTACAATCTTGTCTTGGTGCAGACTCATACCAGTACGCAGGATTCTACCTGCAGAAGGTTACAACCTTCTCTTGTTTTCCGCTTCTACTAGAAGGGAGCTAGAAGCCCCTAGCTCTTGTACTAGCTAATATGTTTACTAGTACGTAGGTTTCAGCCTACAGAAAACTCCACCCTTCCACCAAGGACCGCATTTCATGAATTTTCAGACTGGATACTCCTGGATCACAACACCATAAGATGAAGGCCATGTTTCATCAAATTTTCACACTAGACCCATCAAATCCTTTTAAACTTAAACTGCATCAACCAGTATTCAGTTAATCTATACAATCAGATCACTGACACTAGAACACTATGCTGAACGTAGAACCCTACATCATCATCTAGAACCAGCTGTAACCTCAAAAATCATGCATTAGAGTGTATACGCTACTTGCTTGAACCCAACTTGCGTGTATACACTACTTCCTTTAACCCAACCTACATATATCTCTAAAGATACTGAATCATAAACTTCTAAACCACAGATTGTACCAGTCAGTGACATTCTGGAGATCTACTGTCATATTACATAGTTCAAAATAGATAGCAGCAAGGATCACCCTTCCTTCTCAATCAATCAATCAATCAGACTCAATTTCCTTAGACAACAGTTTTACATTCACATCTAAGAGGACTTCATTGACAGACAACAGTAAAACAACAGAATTTGATCATACAGATTAGTCAGATTTGAATAGAAGATTTTTCTTTTTGTATACGGTACTCGAAAGAGTCAAGCTTGCATGTACATGTGCTTTGGCTGAGACTAACCTGTGTATAGATCTGCAAATTTTGACTCAGAACTTTGCTACAGTTTCAGAGTTCAAACAAACCCAGATCATGATAGATAACAAGTAGAACAGGTGGAAAACATCAAAGCTGGTCGCAACCAATATCAGATCATTCAAGAATAAGTCATTTCAAGTCTCATGATTCCTAATCCAATGTTGAACTCAAGGTGCACATGAAAATTTCAGATCCAGTCCCAAACATACCCCTGCAACATAATATATACTTTAGAAAGAAGTATTCCTTATAATATCATTGCTTGCACACCTTGGCATAACGATCTTCTCCTCCTTATATACTCTTAGGCCTTTCTCAATACCTTGGACGAAAATCACTTAGGACCAATACCTTGGACCCAATACATAGGGTCAATACCTTGGACCCAATACCTAGGGTCAATACCTTGGACCAGATGCCTCAGACCAATTACCTTGGACCAAAATACCTTGGATCAAATACCTTGGACAAAAAACTTGGTTTTCCAACATGTACATGCTTTTCCTCCTGTGAAAGTGTGTGTATACGTTATACACTATTTTTGTTCTGTTAAACCGCGTATATACACGTCTTGGACAAAGTGAACCAACGTATACCTCTCTTTATTCATTCTTTAGAGTCTTAATCCTTTGTTGTTGACTTGCTGAATTGTGAACTTTCATCTGAGTGAGTTGCCATCAAGGACAACACCTATATCATAATGCCAACACCCGACAGTGGCACCAAAATGTTATCACTAGGATAGAACAGGTTGGGTTGTGTCAACCTCCAACCAAGTGCAACTATTTCAAACCAACTTTTGATTGGAAGTTAGCCCTTCCAATTTGAGAGGGCTCTCTCAAAATATTTATGAAAATGACTGTATTAAACTCAAAGTTCAGATGGCTAACTCTGGATTTTTATGTGATTTTTGCAGGTGAAAGAAAGTGATGGCTACCACCATTGGGCATGGAGTCAATTAAGAGAAAATTTAATTACAAACAATGGTGTTTAAAGGAAGCTGAGGCATTTTTGGCTTTGAAATGGAGTGAATTAAACTTTTACAGTAAAACACAACACATGAAGGAAGTTGGAGCAAGTCTGACATGAATTCCAAGTAATCAATATGCTATGAACACTAATAACAACATAAAAACATGATAAGAAAACATAAAGTCAAAACTGAATCTCAGGTAGAAAAACAGAGTATGTTGCAAATGTATATTAACTGGATAAAAATTTACATAAAGTGGCCTTCTCACATCATCGACCCCTCTCTTTCTCATCTATCCCTATGAATATATACAATGAGAGGTTTAAAATCTAGTTCCTAATACAAATCAACTACTGGGAAATACTTAACACAATGCTTCCACATAATCTAGCTGAGTTGAGTTGTCATTCATAAAAGTATGGAATGTTGAGTATACTTGACAAATCCTATTTGAAAAAGAAGTCTTCAAATTTTTTATTTTTTTTCGATTGTTGCCACCTCCTGATTTCCCAAATATCAAATCCTAGTATGGGGAGTCGAAATCCATCCTTTGTTGAAGATAGATTCCTATTACAATACATCAGGAATAAAATATTTGAAAAATTTGTCCATATCCTCTAATCTAGGATTTGATTTTTGGCCCACTAAAAATGATGCAAGTGAAGAGTAAATTATGGGATTTTAGAGAATATGAATCAAGCTTTATTATCCAAATCAATTTGGATTCAGCGTTGTTGATCTAGACCTCCACCAAGTCGAATTTCAAAATTTTTGCAGCAAAACTGGCTAGGAAATATTCTGTAAATAGGCCTCAAAGATAAATGCGTATCTTTCAAACCCTGATAGTTGTGTGACAATTGAGAGAGACTTTTGTAGATGATATTGTACTAAAAAAAAACCACCTTCATATTTCCAAAATTCCTTTCCACATGGTCAGAAAGTGAGATTGAAGTTGACTACTAAAATAGTCATTTCCAGAATTTCCGTAGCAAAAACTTGGTAGCAAGTTACAAAAAACACCCTTATGCTACCATTCTAATATTTATGAAAGTTTTTAGGTCTTCACTAATGTTTTTTAGCTAAACACATGCCGTTAGAACTCCCTTATCTAGGATTTTTACTTGCATTCTCCTCCATGAAAAGCTATAGCAATTCCGTAGCAAATATCCAACTTAACTATGGGGAGTTGCTACGAAACTGTGAAATTTCTGAGTTTTTATTTTTATTTTTTATGATTTCTTGTGTCTCCTTATCACTTCTAATAGCATTTTCAACTATGCATAATGTTGAACTACTAGTTAAACATAGTATAGGAAAAAATGAGGGTTTTACCATATTTAAGGAGTGTCATCTACTACAGCAAAAAAAATTAGATTTCTTAATACTCAAATATACCTGTGATAATAGAATCCATTGTGGTCATCATTGGTCTCGAACACCTTTATTTTTTAGTATGGAGTATATATGTTGATGATTCGAAGGCGGAACCTAGAACCTCTACAGCCTGTTTTGATGAGTAAGCCCACATTTGTGTTGAAGAGCTTGAATTTATATTTTTCTAGATTCCACATCACCGCTAATCCTCCAGATAATCCAGAGGCATTGACTGCACATACATTCTAGTTTGGATGTCTTGTCTTTACTAGTCATTGTTTCTTGAATGGGAAGAATTTCAGGATTTTGAATGGCAATTAGGCTTTTCTGGGCCAAATCCAAACCCCTAACCTTCAGAGACATTATGGTCATTATGGAAGGTCAAGTTTGGGGGGCTCTGCTCTAAGGAGCCGAGCTTTTGGGGAAATTAGATCTCGCGTGTCTATTCCAAGAGGATGCAAGGCTGATGATTTGTGAAGGGTTGACTAGTGAATTTTGGAATTGTTCCTATAGAATAGATGGGGAAATGGTGCAATTTTCTATTTTTTTGAGTTTAGGGCCTTTCTTCCGATGGATGATGACATTTTTATGGGCATCAGGACGAGGAGGAGGGTCATCCAAATCAAAAAAATGATTTTTTATGGTCAGGGGTTCCAGTGAGAATTGTGACTCCCTAGCAAGCTCTTTGAGCTCCAATTTCTCTAAGAAAGGGGAGAATGTACGCCCAAAGGGAGCCCCAAATTTGATGGGGGAAGAGAAAATTGAAAAGAAGGTGTTTGTGCCACTGAGGGAGGGCCATGCTTAATTCTAGGTTTTGCTATTTGGGAGGACATGGAGTTGTGGGTAATAATTGATGACAGGGGCTTATGTTTGATAGATGAGGAATATTTGATGATCGGATTGAGGAGAGTGTTGGGGGAAGATGATTGGGGATTTGTGAAAGTGTTGTGGCTACTTTCCATGATGAGGCAGGAATTGGGGGATGAGGGATGAGGAATTGTGAGGATAGGTTTATTGGAGGCAAGATGTGAGGAATGTTTTTTTGGTAGGGCAGAGGAGAGAGTACTGGGGATGTTTCTCAGAGGAGGGGATTTTGAGTGGGGAGAGACATTTGTATTGGTGTTTGCAGAAGGGAGAGTATCTAACTTGTAATGAAGAATGGTGGAATGAGCCATAAAATTTGTGTGTCTCTCAAAAACTTTAGAAGATTTTGCTCTAGCGTGCTTGTCTGGGAAAACTGTTATCAGGTGTTCGATGGCATGACATATGAGGCAACGGAAAGGAATTGACCAATAATCAATAATTTTCTTGTGCGTACATGGCCCCTAATATAGGTAAATTTCCACAAGAAGTCCCCCTGAGAGTGATCTTTCGATCAATACCCATGTAGTATTTTTTATCATCCCTCCAAGGATGCTTTCATCAAGGTAGTAAAATTTTCCAATTGAGTTTGCAATATCTGTTGTTTCTTCCCACATCCAAAGTTCAAGAGGGAGTCCCAAAAGTTTTTCCCAAATATTGTTCCTCCAAGGAGTGTCTGCGGCAGGGTCAAAACCAAAGGACCATTGTTGGAGTGACAGGTATCCATGACCTTGAACCCATGGCCTGGCAACAATAATATTCACATCCTCTACAGTGAGAAAATTAAATGCAAACCAACCATTTTGTAGAGCACCAATTCTTGGGTTGTATTTGAGGATAGCTTGCCACCATGTTTCAACCTGTCTTTTCATTTGGACACCATTCACGCGATAGAAAACCCATCGACTGGCCAAAGCTTGATTTTTTAGTTTGGTGGTTTCTTCACAATATCCCTATGCTTCAATGACTAGACCATAAGTATGATTGCCAACTTTGATTGCCTTTTGTTTGTGAGGATGTAGGGGCATTCATGGAGGGAGGTTTGTTGATTTGAGGAGGTCAGGTTGTTGTAGTTCCACATGTGCTTCATCCTTGGAGTGCCTATATTGTTCTTCAACATGAACCGTTATGTTTATCAACAATTCCTTTTCCGAAGGGGAGAGAACGATCAATTGTTATATTGTTTTGTGTTTAGGCAATCTCAACCAATCTTTAAGCGCGTTGGGATCCTCCATGTCACTTAGTATTATTCCCAAAGTCCGCAAACCAAGTAAAAAAACAAATAGTTGCGCTTCTGTATGATGGATCACCACCTAAAGTGTTAAGAGTGTCATCAAATAGTTGTCCCAATGATCTACATGCCACTATGGAAGCTGTCAGGGGATTTGATGTCGTTTAATGATAGGATCACAACAGGATTCAGAGCTAGTAGAGAAAGCAGTGAATGTTTTCTAGTGTGTAATTGGTTGATCCCTAGAATGTATTCAGGGCCCTGCCACTTTAATGTCTGATTAGTAGGAATGATTCCATAGGATCTCTTTGAGTTAATTTTTCTTGAGGTGATCCTCCATTTTGACAGTGGGGAAAAGGACTAATCATGGCATCAAAGTCCCCAAGTTTATTTGGTAGGTGTATGAGATTTCAAGTTATCCCACAAATGCAACAACCACACTCGAATCCATTAATGCCTGGTGTTTTAAATTTTTTAAAATCATTGTGATTCAACTCCGACCTGTGATCGAATCTCCTGGTGGAAAGCCTGCTTGTAATCCGCAAAGATAATTGTTCAGTGGTGGGAAGGTTGTGTCTTCCTAATACCCCTCTATTAAGTTTTCCACACAACGGAAACATATATTGCACCATCTCAAGCTAATCCAAAGCCAACATAATCTATAATTCCAGCTGATGCATTCCTTTATGATTTCTTTGTGTTTGTCAGGCATCTCCTCTCCCAAAGTGCAAAACATTGTGTCTATGTAGAGATCCTTATTTGAGAAATCTATTGTCTTATGCCAAAAAATATTTGGCAACTTTCTCTGAGCATTTCCATATTTTCCCAAGCCAATACAGACTATATTGTTCCTTCTATCAGACCACCACCTTTGCAGGGTCCAAACCTGTGTTCTTAATGATTTATTGACGGTGTTCTACAATATGATTCTTCCCAGATTCTCTTAATTCTCTAATCATGAGGTGGAGGATAAAAATGGCAACAAATATCAATACCACCAGTAGAAGAATTTCAAATATGTCATTCTTGTCCACTTTTTCCTTATTAATAATATACCTTATACTAAAAAACTCCAAAAAAAATCCATCTTTGAACTGCACAACAATCTTCCAAGCTGTAATAGTGAAGTTGAAAACTTGTTGGCTGAATGATATTTTCCTACCATAGCTTTTGTCGGTTTCTTCCAAAATGCCTACAGCTACTTGATGGTGGTAGAGGAGGGAATGACCGCAACACCACCAACAGTTTAGCCCAACATCCACAACCCTTGCGCAAGAGACTTACCCCTCACTCTCCTCACGCTTAATATTAACTAAGAGGACAGTCACTGGATCAAGGATGTATGAGATTCTGCCATCAAAGAAATTTGAAGTTGAACTTGTTTCAAGTAGCACACAGAGAAGCCCTTCATCGTCGTTATTTCTAAGATGCGAACCATTCCACTCTTTGATCAATGCCAAACTTCAGATTAACATTACTCATAGAGCATTACAGTAGCCCTCTATTCATGGCCATCCTCATGCTTTATCTTCCCACCACAACCAATTGCATTACCAACGTCAAATTCATCAGCACTAGCTACAGCTGCATCAACACCAACACCAATAGATTGAGGTTTTTTGGGCCAACCAAATGTAAGAAATCGAGCAAGCTATCAATTTCATAAATCACAGCCTCCCTCTTGCGAGAATCCCAAGCATTTTCTACCATTTTCTACCATTTTTTAAACTTATATATTAATTATTTTTATTATTTATCTAATTCTTATGCTTATTATGTATTAATTTCTATAAGAATTTACCAATCATTTAATTTATATGGTTGCATAATTAGCTGAAGGCTTCCTATTTCAACTTAAGGTGGATGAGGTCTGTTGACTTTTTTTTTTTAATTAATTGCCTTCCATACCTAATTTTAGAAAAAAATGCCTTATATCTCGGTTGTAAATGGTAGAAACTTTTCAACGCTTATGTTTTTTTATCAAGGCCTAGGATTCTTAAGGGTTAAGTAAAATCAAAGTTAATAATAATATTTTTGTTGCAATAGTTAATAATGATATTTTTGTTGCAATAGTTTTTTTTGTTATATATTTACCAATGGTAGATACAAATAAAGCCTTCAACTATATCAACCACATTAATATTTTTAATGTGGTTGTACTAGTTAACCAAATTTTTTTGTTGCAATAGTTAATAATAATATTTTTGTTACAATAGTTTTTTTGTCATATATTTATCAATGGTACATTCAAATGAAGCCTTCGACTATATCAACCACATTCCTATTTTTAATGTGGTTGTACTAGTTAACCAATTTTTTGTTGTTGCAATAATCAATAATAATAATTTTGTTGGAGTAGTTTTTTGTTGTTGCAATAGTTAATAGTAATAGTTTGTTGCAATAGTTTTTTTTGTTATATATTTATCAATCGTAGATACAAATGAAGCCTTCTGCTATAACAACCACATTGATATTCGATATCATTATTTAGGATTCAACTGCATTATATTTTTAATGTGCTTGTACTAGTTAACCAATTTAATTAAAAGGGGAGAAAGAGAATAAGTGCATTTGAGATAAAATGATTGCACTAGTTTTAAATTCATCAATTTAATTAAAAGGGTAGAAAGCGTATAATTTTTTTGAGATAAATCTCAAATTTTAATCCGCTTCTAAAAATATTTCATAAAATTAAATTAAAAAACCATTGGTTTTATTAGTAATAAGGTAAACTAGTACATAAGTTTCCATCATAAGAGATTGACATATATCCATCCACCAACAGAGAAAACAAATACATCATCCAAATATTGATACAAATGTTTTCATACCAATCATGTACAAGAAGATAATCATTAGGGGAATTTTGAGGTCTAAAATGGGCATTCTAAGGAAATTATAAAATAATAGTGGAAATAATAAAATAAGATTAGATTACATCATCAAATTTTAGAGGGAGAAAAAGAAAACTATTTTTTCAACTCGTATTTTCAACTTAACTCCCTTTGGGTTTACTCAAATTTTGAGCGGGAACACTCATTGGATGCAAAATTTGATTCCTCATCCAAAGAGCACCTATGTTGCATACTTTTGATGGACTCTGCTACATGAAAAATGAGAAATACATGAAAAATGTGATTGCAATCAAGTTTTTTCATGTATATCTCATTTTCCGTGTAGCAGAGTCCATTGAAAATATGCAACATGGGTACTCTTTGGATGATGAATTAAATTTTGCATCCAACAAGTACTCACGCTTGAAATTTGAGTAAAATGTTAGGGAGATAAATTGAAAATGTAGTTTTATTATTTTATTATTTTTTAATCTTTTTAATTTTTTAGTTCAAAAATGGTGAATCGCCCCATGGTTGACATAATCATCTTGAACCCTATTGGTACTTACAAAGTTTATTTTGGTTGTACATTTTCTTAGGAGGCCCATTTTAGATCTCAAAAGTCCTCTAATAAACCATGTGTAACTAAATATGATATGTCCAGCATAAATGTAGCTAAATTGTTTCAATACAAAAATAAGCTTATCAAAACATATATCACATATCCATTAAAGCACGCCACCAAATCTCCTCGCAGCCATTCGCTATGGAAAATCTATGTAGCCCTCATTAAAGATTGCCCCATCCAGGAAGTGATAATATTTGATGGCTTCGTCGTCAACACGAAGTCCAACTATGGAGAATGTGCCTGCAGTATTATGTGCTTCCCTATAGACATGTTGAATGTGAAAGTCCTCGAAAGATTTGATAAGAGTTTCAATATGATCCAACCAACCTCGGAGGTTTGGTGGGTCATAAGATGTGTTTGTCCAGCATAACATCAATAAGAGTATTGGAATCTCCAAAGGCATGGATGGTCTCCAGAGATTTCTCCGTGACAAACCAGAAAAACCCCAATAAGAGTCTTAAAATCTCTATAAACATAGATGATCTACGGAGAGAAAAAACCAAAAAACCCTCCACAAACCGAGACCTTGGTATTTGTACTAGTCCCGACATACCAATGTAGCTTATAATGTTCCCTTCCATTGACTCTAAGCGAGGCCCACATACATACCTAATTAATTTTTGTCTTCCCCACATAATTAATTTCTACCGTGATGATGTATGTAAAGTTTATGATATTAAATCCAACCTTTGGAGGAGACGATGAAAGAGATTATCTTTTAATTGAATCCTTTGCACTCAACAATGATCCTCTTTTAATTAAATTCTTCCCCCCCCACACACTTTGCATGTTTTATTAATTTAATTATGTGGGATGATATTTGCAATAACTCATATAAATTCAAGAATTTTAATTACCCTTTACGGTTTTACCAAATTCTAATATGCACGCAAGCACCACTTCATTACGCTTATATTGGTTTCACCAGATTCTTACATAGATCACATAAAATGAAACATGAGTTATGCCCTGCCATAGATCACATAAAATGAAACTAATATTTTACTTATCAAACAAATTAGATATAACCTTTGGTAGTTTTTCTTGAGGAATGTCATCTTGATTTTGAACACTCACAACTCCTATACAAACAACTTTATGCATATCATCCATGTCATTTTGATGATCCCCAAATAGAATAGGTAAAACGTATATATTCATATCTTCATGTAGCTCAAGTTTAGCTAAAAGTGAACTTTCGTGCACTTTAAACGAGACAACATCATTATGATTTTCAATGGAAAAAAGTTCTTGTCTACGTAGACAACTTTCATCACATGTTACCTCACTGTTCATAATTTTCATGCATGTATTTTCAATAGCCTAACCTTGAGGAGTTTCTTCTTGACATAAAATCTTAGAAAAGTAATGGGCTGGAAAATAATTTGAATGATTTGGCTCATACCTTTGACTACATATAGATTTACAAGGCTACAAATCCTCATGGATTTCATGTACTATGACTTGACTGTCAAATTGTTTATCCATTTCATATTCAACTAAAGAAGAGACAACTTCTTGTTGGAAAACTTCTTGATCATCATGACAACTAGCTTGTGAAGAAAATTCATAATGTTCCTCTAATATCTCATCATCGTCCATACATTCTACATCATCATTAATACTTTTGAGATATTGAATGAAACATTTCCAAAAATTACAATAGTCTTGAAATAGTGGTGATGAAGGATGAGACTTCCCATAATGTCCAAAAATATTCTATGGAAATCTTTAAGAGAACACAAGCTTCTTGATGGCAACCCTTCATACCACACTCTAGCTTTGTCTTCTAGGGTAGCCATAAACATCTTCATGAGACAATTCTCAGGAAACTCAACCCTCAATCTACATACATGTATATGGAATTTAACCAAATGCAGACCAACATCATATTTATTTTCATCTTTAAAAATGGAAATATGGGTTGACAAATCAACACAAGGCATAGGATTTGGAAAACCATAGATGGGATACCGATCCATAGGAGCATACTTGGCATTTCTTCTTGCAATAGAACTCATCTTGGAACTTCTTCAAGTTACCGATCTTCAAGCAGTGGAGTCACCATGAAGCTTTGATCTTCTGTATCTTTTGAGATTGGAGTCGCCAGGGTAATATCACAACCATAAAAAAACTTTGATTTCATGTTACCCTTAGGAATTAGAATCAAGAGACTCAAATAAAATAGAGAAATGGAGCTTTTCGACTCCCCGGCAGTGGTGCCAAAATATTATCACTAGGATAGAACAGGTTGGGTTGTGTCAACCTCCAACCAAGTGTAACTATTTCAAACCAAATTTTGACTAGAAGTTAGCCCTTCCAATCTGAGAGGGCTCTTTCAAAATATTTATGAAATTGACTGTATAAAACTCACAGTTCAAATGGCTAACTCTGGATTTTTATGTGATTTTTGCAAGTGAAAGAGAGTGATGGCTGCCACCATTGGGCATGGAGTTAGTTAAGAGAAAATTCAATTACAAACAATAGTGTTTAAAGGAAGTTGAGGCATTTTTGGCTTTGAAATTGAGTGAATTAAACTTTTACAGTAAAACAAAACACATGAAGGAAGTTGGAGCAAGTCGATGCTATGAACACTAACAACAACATAAAAACATGATAAGAAAACATAAAGTCAAAACTGAATCTCAGGTAGAAAAACAGAGTATGCTGCAAATGTATATTAACTGGATAAAAATTTACATAAAGTGGCCTTCTCACATCATCGATCCCTCTCTTTCTCATCTATCCCTATGAATATATACAATGAGAGGTTTAAAATCCAGTTCCTAATACAAATCAACTACTGAGAAATACTTGACACATATCTTAACACAATGCTTCCACATAATCTAGCTGAGTTGAGTTGTCATTCATAAAAGTATGGTATGTTGACTATACTTGACAAATCATATTTGAAAAAGAAGTCTTCAATTTTTTTTTTTCTCATGTTGCCACCTCCTGAATTCCCAAATATCAAATCCTAGTATGGGGAGTCGAAATCCATCCTTTGTTGAAGATAGATTCCTATAAAAATACTTTAGGAATAAAATATTTGAACAATCTGTCCATATCCTATTATCTAGGATTTGATTTCTGACCCACTAAAAATGATGAAACTGAAGAGTAAATTATGGGAATTTAGAGAATATGAATCAATATTTATTATCCAAATCAATTTGGAGTCAACCTTGCTGAGTTGGACCTCCACCAAGCCGAATTTCAAAATTTCTGCAACAAAACTAGCTAGGAAATGTTCTATAAAATAGGCCTCAAAGATAAATGCGTATCTTTCAAACCCTGATAGTTGTGTAACACCTAAGAGGGACTTTTGTAGATGAGCTTGTACTGAACAAAAACCGCCTTCACATTTCCAAAATTCCTTTCCATTTGGTCAGAAAGTGAGCTTGAAGTTTACTACTAAAATAGTCATTTGCAGAATTTTTGTAGCAAAAAATTGGTAGCAAGTTACAAAAAACACCCTTATGCTACTATTCTGATATTTCTGAAAGTTTTGAGGTCTTCACTGATGTTTTTTTTCTATATGCATGCCATTAGAACTCCCTTATCTGGGATTTTTACTTGCATTCTCCTCCATGAAAAGCTATAGCAATTCCGTAGCAAATATCCAGCTTAACTATGGGGAGTTGCTACAAAATTGTGAAATTTCTGAGTTATTTATTTTTTCTGATTTCTTGTGTCCCCTTATCACTTCTAATAGCATGTTCAACTATGCAAATGCTGAAACTATTTGTTAAACATAGTATAGGAAAAAATGAGGGTTTTACCATATTTAAGGAGTGTCATCCACTACAACAAAAAAAATTAGATTTCTTAATACTTAAATATACCTGTGATAATGGAATCCATTGTGGTCAGCATTGGTCCCGAACACCTTTATGTTTGAGTATGGGGCATATATGTTGATGACTCGAAGGCGAAATCTAGAACCTATGCAACCCGCCATGATGAGTAAGACCACATTTGTGTTGAAGGCCTTGAATTTATATTTTTCTAGATTCCGCATCACTGCTAATCCTTCAGATAATCCAGAGGTTTTGACTACACATACATTCTAGTTTGGATGCCTTGTCTTTACTAGTCATTATTTCTTGAATGAGACGAATTTCAGGATTGTGAATGGCAATTAGGCTTTTCGGTGATCATCTTTTATGGGCCAAATCCAAACCCCTAGTGTTCAAAGACATTATGGTCATTATGGAAGGTCAAGTTTGGGAGGCTTTGCTCTATGGAGCCGAGTTTTTGGGGAAATTAAATCTCGTGTGTCTATTCCAAGAGGATGCAAGGACGATGATTTGTGCAGGGTTGACAAGTGAATTTTGGAATTGTTCGAGTAGAATAGAAGGGGAAATGGTGCAATTTTCTATTATTTTGAGATTAGGGCCTTTCTTTCGACGGATGGTGACATTTTTATAGGTAGCAGGACAAGGAGGAGGGTCATCTAGATCAAAAAAATGTTTTTTTATGGTCAGGGGTTCCAGTGAGAATTGTGACTCCCTAGAAAGCACTTCGAGCTCCAATTTCTCTAAGAAAAGGGAGAATGTGCGTCCAGAAGGATCCCCAAATTTGAGGGGGAAGAGAAAATTGATCAAAAAGTGTTTGTGCCACTGATAGAGGGTCGTGATCAATTCTGGGTTTTTCTATCTGGGAGGACATGGAGTTGTGGGTGAGAAGTGATGACAAGGGCTTATGTTTGATGGATGAGGAATATTTGATGATCAAATTGAGGCGAGTGTTGGGGGAAGATGATATGGGATTTGTGAAAATGTTGTCACTACTTTCCATGATGAGGCAGGAAATGGGGAATGAAGGATCAGGACTTGCGAGGAGAGGTTTATTGGAGGCAAGATGTGAGGAACTTTTTTTTGGTAGGGCAGAGGAGAGAGTAATGGGGATGTTTCTCAGAGGAGGAGATTTTGATTGGGGAGTATTGGAGTTTCTAGAAGGGAGAGTATCTAACTTGTCATGAAGAATGGTGGAATGAGCCATAAAATTTGCGTGTCTCTCAACAACTTTGCAAGATTCTGCTCTAGCGTGCCTGTCTGGGAAAATTGTCATCAGGTGTTCGATGACATGACATATGAGGCAACGGAAAGGAATTGACCAATAATCAATAATTTTATTGCGCATACATGGCCCCCAATATAGGTCAATTTCCACAAGAAGTCCCCCTGAGAATGATCTTTCGATCAATACCCATGTAGTATTTTTTATCATCCCTCCAAGGATGCTTTCATCAAGGTAGTAAAATTTTCCAATTGAGTTTACAATATCCATTGTTTCTTCCCACATCCAGAGTTCAAGAGGGAGTCCCAAAAGTTTTTACCAAATAATGTTCCTCCAAGGAGTGTTTTTGGTAGGGTCAAAACTAAAGGACCATCGTTGGAGTGATAGGTATCTATGACCTTGAACCCATGGCCTGGCAACAATGAGATTCACATCCTCTACAGTAAGAAAATTAAATTCAAAACGACCATTTTAGAGGGCACCAATTCTTGGGTTGTATTTGAGGAGAGATTGGCACCATGTTTCAACTTGTCTTTTCATTTGGAAACCATTCACGTGATAGAAAACCCATCGACCAACCAGAGCTTGATTTTTTAGTTTGGTGGATTCTTCACAATATCCCTCCGCTTCAATGACCAGACCAAGTAAAAACCAAATAGGTGTGCCTCTGTATGACAGATCAGTGCCTAGATTGTTAAGAGTGTCCTCAAATAGTTGTCCCTGCCACCATGGAAGTTGTGAGGTGATTTGATGTCGTTTAATGATAGGATCACTACAAGATGTAGAGCTAGTAGAAAAAGCAGTGAATGTTTTCTAGTGTGTAATTGGTTGATCCCTAGAATGTATTTAGGGCCCCGCCACTTTAATGTCTGATTAGTAGGAATGATTCCATAGGATGTCTTTGAGTTAAGTTTGCTGGAGTTGATCCTCCATTTTGAAGGTGGGGGAGAGGACTAATCATGGCATCAGAATCCCCAAGTTTATTTGGTAGGTGTATGAGATTTCAATTTATCCCAAAAATGCACCAACCACACTTGAATCCATTAATGCCTGTAGTTTTAAATTTTTGAAAATTGTTGTGATTCAACTCCAACCTGTGATCAAGCCTCCTGGTGGAAAGCTTACTTGTAATCCGCAAAGAAAATTATTAAATGGTGGGAAGGTTGTGTCTTCCTAATACCCCTCCATTAAGTTTTCCGCACAACCAGAACATATATGGCACCATCTCAAGCTAATCTAAAGCCAACATAATCTACAATTCCAAACGATGCATTCCTTTATGATTTCTTTGACGGTGGGGGAGAGGACTAATCATGGCATCAGAATCCCCAAGTTTATTTGGTAGGTGTATGAGATTTCAAGTTATCCCACAAATGCACCAACCACACTCAAATCCGTTAATGCCTGGAGTTTTAAATTTTTGAAAATCATTGTGATTATCCAACCTGTGATCGAGCCTCCTCGTGGAATGCCTACTTGTAATCCGCATAGAAAATTGTTCAACGGTAGGAAGGTTGTGTCTTCCTAATACCCCTCCATTAAGTTTTTCACACAACTAGAACATATATGGCACCATCTCAAGCTAATCCAAAGCCAACATAATCTACAATTCCAGCTGATGCATTCCTTTATGATTTCTTTGTGTTTGTCAGCCATCTCCTCTCCCAAAGTGCAAAATATTGTGTTTGTGTAGAGATCCTTATTTGAGAAAGCCACTGTCTTATGCAAAAAATATTTGTCGGCTTTCTCTCAGCATTTCCATATTTTCCCAAACCAATACAGACTGTATTGTTCCTTCTATCAGACCACCACCTTTGCAGGGTCCACACCAATGTTCTTAATGATTTATTGATGGTGTTCTACAATATGATTCTTCCCAGATTCTCTTAATTCTCTAATCATGAGGTGGAGGATAAAAATGGCAACAAAGATCAATACCACCAGCATAAGAACTTCAAAGATGTCATTCTTGTCCATTTTTTCCAAATTAATAATATACCTTATACCAAAAAACTCTAGAAAAATCCATCTTTAAACTGCAGAACAATCTTCCAGACTATAATACTGAAGTTGAAAACTTGTTAGCTAAGAGATATTTTTCTACCGTAGTTTTTGTTGGTTTCTTCCAGAATGCCTACAGCTACTTGATGGAAGTAGAGGAGGGAATGACCACAACACCACCAACAGTTTAGCCCAACATCCATGACCCTTGCTCAAGAGACTTACCCCTCACTCTCCTCATGCTTAATATTAACTAAGATAACAATCCTTGGATCAAGGATGTATCAGATTCTTTCATCAAAGAAATTTGAAGTTGAACTTGTTTTAGGTAGCACACAGAGAAGCCCTTCATCATCGTTGTTTCTAAGATGCAAACCATTCCACTCTTTAATCAATGCCCAACTTCAGCTTAACATTACTCATAGAGCGTTACAGTATCCCTCCATTCATGGCCATCCTCATGCTTTATCTTCCCACCATAACCAATTGCATTACCAGCACCAAATTCATCAGCACCAACTAAAGCTGCATCAACACCAACACCAACAGATTGAGGTTTTTGGGCCAACCAAATGCAAGAAATCGAGCAAGCTGTCAATTTCATAAATCACAGCCTCCCTCTCGCGAGAATCCCAAGCATTTTCTACCATTTACTATAATTTTTTAAACTTATATATTAATTATTTTAATTATTTATTTAATTCTTATGCTTATTATGTATTGATTTCTATAAGAATTTACCAATCAATTTATATGGTTGCATAATTAGCTAAAGGCTTCCTATTTCAACTTAAGGTGGATGAGGTCTGTTGATTTTTTTTTTTTTAATTAATGGCCTTTCGTACCTAATTTTAGAAAAAAATGCCTTATATCTCAGTTGTGAAAGATAGAAACTTTTCAACACTTATGTTTTTTATCAAGACCTAGGATTCTTAAGGGTTAAGTAAAATCAAAGTTAATAATAATATTTTTGTTGCAATAGTTAATAATGATATTTTTGTTGCAATAGTTTTTTTTGTTATATATTTAGTAATGGTAGATACAAATAAAGCCTTCAACTACATTAATATTTTTAATGTGGTTGTACTAGTTAACCAAATTTTTTTGTTGCAATAGTTAATAATAATATTTTTGTTACAATAGTTTTTTTTGTTATATATTTATCAATGGTACATTCAAATGAAGCCTTCGACTATATCAACCACATTCCTATTTTTAATGTGGTTGTACTAGTTAACCAATTTTTTGTTGTTGCAATAATTAATAATAATAGTTTTGTTGCAGTTGTTTTTTGTTGTTGCAATAATTAATAATAATAGTTTTGTTGCAATAATTTTTTTTGTTATATATTTATCAATGGTAGATACAAATGAAGCCTTCTGCTATAACAACCACATTAATATTAGATATCATCATTTGGGATTCAACTGCATTAATATTTTTAATGTGGTTGTACTAGTTAACCAATTTAATTAAAAGGGGAGAAAGAGAATAAATGCTTTTGAGATAAAATGATTGCACTAGTTTTAACTTCATCAATTTAATTAAAAGGGTAGAAAGGGTATAATTGTTTTTGAGATAAAACTCAATCTTTAATCCGCTTCTAAAAATATTTCATAAAATTAAATTAAAAAACCATTGGTTTTATTAGTAATAAGGTAAACCAGTACATAAGTTTCCATCATAAGAGATTGACATATATCCATCCACCAACAGAGAAAACAAATACATCATCCAAATATTGATACAAATGTTTTCATGCCAGCCATGCACATGGAGAAAATAATTAGGGGAATTTTAAGGTCTAAATAGGTCTCCTAAGGAAATTATAAACTAATAGTGGAAATAATAAAATAAGAGTGGAAATAATAAAATAAGATTAGACTACATGGGAAAAAAGAAAAAACTATTTTTTCAACTCGTATTTTCAACTTATCTCCCTTTAGGTTTACTCAAATTTTGAGCAGGAACACCCGTTGGATGCAGAATTTGATTCCTCATCCCAGGAGTACCCATGTTGCATACTTTCGATGGACTCTGCTTCATGAAAAATGAAAAATACATGAAAAACTTGATTGCAATCTAGTTTTTTCATGTATTTCTCATTTTTTGTGTAGCAGAGTCCATCGAAAATATGCAACATAGTTACACTTCGGATGAATAATTAAATTTTGCATCCAACGAGTAGTCATGTTTGAAATTTGAGCAAAATGTTAGGGAGATAAGTTGAAAACGTAGTTTTATTATTTTATTATTTTTTAATCCTTTTATTTTTTTTACTTCAAAAATGGTGAATCACCCCATGGTTGAGATAATCATCTTAAATCCTATTGGTTCTTATAAAGTTTATTTTGGGGTTACTTTTTCTTAAGAGGCCCATTTTGGACCTCAAAAGTCCTCTAATGAACCATGAGTAAATAAATCTGACATGTCCATCATAAATGTAGCTAAGATGTTTCAACACAAAAATAAGCTTGTGAAAATATATATCACATATCCATTAAATCACACCACCAAATCTCCTCGCAACCATTCGCTATGGAAAATCTATGGAGCCCTCATCAAAGACAACCCCATCCAAGAATTGACAGTATCTAATGGCTCCGTCATCAGCACGAAGTCCAGCTTTGGAGAGTGTATCTGTAGTATTATTTGCTTCCTTGTAGACCTCGAAAGATGTGATAAGAGTTTAATACTATCCAACCAGCCTCGAAGGTTTGGTGGGTTATAAGATATGTTTGTCTAGCATACCATCAATAAGAGTATTGGAATCTCCAAAGACATGTATGGTCTCCAGAGGTTTCTCCGTGACAAACCAGAAAAACCCCAATAATAATCTTAGAATCTTTATAAACCTAGATGATCTACAGAGATTTGTCTCCAGCAAACCAAAAAACCCTTCACAAAGCGCATGTCACTGCATTGGTATTTGTACTAAGTCCCAAAAGACCAATGTTCCCTTCCATTAACTCTAAGCGAGGCCCGCATACATACTTAATTAATTTTGTTCTTCCCCACATAATTAATTCCTACCATGATGATGTAGGTAAAGTTTACGATATTAGATCCAGCCTTTGGAGGAGACGATGAAAGCGATTATCTTTTAATTGAATCCTTTGCACTCGACAACGATCCTCTTTGAATTAAATTATTCCCCCTCCACACACTTTGCATGTTTTATTAATTTAATTATGTGGCATGATATTTGCAATAACTCGTATAAATTCAAGCATTTTAATTACCCTATAAGGTTTTACCAAATTCTAACATGCACGCAAGCACCACTTCATTACGCTTATATTGGTTTCACCACATTCTTACATAGATCACATAAAATGAAACATGAGTTATGCCCTGTGGGATCAGCCGAGAAAATGGGTTACACAACTCTAGGCCGTGTGTTCTACTGTAAGCTTTTTTATCATGTCATCCATGTCACACACAGATGACCCTTTGTGTCCTCCATCTTCATCTTCACTCACTGCTTTCATGGCCGCTTCTCTGATCTCCCTGGCTCTCTCTCTCACTCGATTTCCTTTCTCTTCCTTCATCAACATTCTTACACTTCTCTTCACCGTCTCCCGTTTCAACTCTCCCTCTTTTCCCCTCCACATCTCGATGCACACCGCCACCTCCTCTTGCAACATTTGTGAATTCGCAAACTGGTCGGCTGCCATAGGCCACCCAATGATGGGCACCCCTTGGCTTAGGCTCTCCAGCACCGAATTCCATCCACAGTGACTCAGGAACCCTCCCGTCGAAGGATGGGACAGGATCAGCAGCTGAGGCGCCCATTTTCTGATAAGCAAGCCTCGCTTCTTTTCTTTCACTCGCTCTTCAAATCCCTTGGGAAGAAACTCCGCTGAGAACTCTGAATTCAATGGGGCCTCTGACGGCGGCCTGACGACCCAAATGAAAGGTTGTTGGCTTGATTCCAACCCTAGCGCTAGCTCCTTCATGTAGGACGACGATATCACACTTTGGCTTCCAAAAGAAACGAATATCACGGTGGAGGGCTCCTGGGATTCAAGCCACTACAAACATGCCCTTGCAGATTCTGCCTCTTCCTGGTTGCCCGGATGTAGAAAATCAGAACCGATCCTTTCATTTGAAGCAGACCCCGAAGAAAGCAACGAAGAGGGTAGGATTGGCCCGAGTGCCCAAACGGGGCTGCCGGTGGATTTTCTCATGTGCTGGAGACTGCTATGCTCCAACTCTTCGAACGTGTTACATATCGATCCCCAACTACGCATATTGCGAGAAATCTGACGATTGATGACCAAGCTCCACAAATCGGATCCTGTGGCAATTTTTATGTTCGCTGGGAGCTGAGATCGGTGCACTGTAACGTGTGGCATGTCTGGCAGAACAAACTCGTCGGCGCTGGTCTTGGTGTGAGGCAGATGAGTAGAGAGGGAGTTAAAGACGGAGGTGCCATAAGCCCCAGCAATGCAGAACTGGATACTGGGTATTCCCAACCTGTTCCCCACGTCTAGCGTCCACCCCAAGAACGCGTCGCTGATAATGCACAGCGGCAGGCGCCCACCCTCTTCTTCAGAGATCCGGCGGATGAGAAGCTCAAAATGGGGCTCCAGGTGCTCAGAGGCTTCCAGGAGATAGGGGAAAAGATGCCGAGGGAGAGAATCTGTGTTTTCGGTGTCAGGAGGAAGACCGTGGGCGGCACCGGAGAATGGCAGCTCCGCCAGGCGGATATCCAGACCGAGGCCAACGGATTCGATCTTGGGTCTCAAGCTTCAGATGTTGAGAGGCGTATTGGCGATGGTGATGGCGAATCCAGTTCGTTTGGCAAGCTTCTTGGCGAGCTCAAGGAAGGGGATGATGTGGCTCTGAGCGGTGTACGGGAACATAACCACATGGTGCTTGGTGCTCAAATTCTCACGAGAGAAGGTAGTGGGAGAATCCATTGTGGGTAGAAGAAGATCTATGCAACGAAATGACCAGGGAATCCGTCGGATGTGCAGGCGGGGAGAAGTTGCAGCTGCCCGTCAATGATTACAATTCACAGAAGGCAGACAACCAAGAAATATAGCGTGGTTGAAATATGCACATTCCTTGAAAGTGTAAGTTGTCTCTTTCCGTATATTTTTTAAATCATATTCTCTTTATTTATTTTAATGATTTGAACAATTTTATACCGTTTAAGTTGGAGTAATGTTTAAGAGGCATGTGTAAGTGTTTTTTTTAAGAGTTTATAGGTTAAAAATCATAGGGGAAAAGTATATAGTTTGAGTAGACTTAATGATGAGTTAAAGTGGATCTTTTGTTTGACAAATAAGGGTGTTTCATACATCAATTTGGTCTCTATCAACATAATAATAATTTAGTTAGTTTTTAGTATTTAATAAATTTTAATAACATAAAATGTATAATAAAATAAGGGTTTTACTGTTTATTATAAAATTGATTCATATTTCCTTTTTCTAACCATTTAATTTATATGGCTCAAAAATAAAATATTGCATAGGGATAATTAAAATTGACATGTATTTAAACAAAATTAATGTTGAGAATGTGACTTATAAATAAAATATCTCAATATTAATTATATAAAAAAAAATATTGCAACATATAAGGATAAGTAATATTGACATGTATTTAAAAAAATTTAATACTGAAAATGTGACCCATAAATAAAATATTTCATTATTAATTATGTATATATTATATATGGTTAGAAAAATATGCATATGTTATATAACTGAACAAAATAATTATTTATGGTTAAAACATTTCAAGTGTCTTATTATTTTACATTCTACCCTTTATTAGGTATGGTCAATTTTTTCTAAAATATATCAAAGATTTGTTGGAATAAAAAATTTAAACCTTCTAGAATACTCAATTCAAATACCCAATGATATTTTCAAGGTATTGAATCCATTTATGCATTAAAAAATGCAATTTAAATAATGATATCAAATCTCTCTAATCTTTTCAAATTTTGAACTTAAAAAAAAATGCATTTTAAAAGATTTGATTCCTTTAGACATTTACTAGATATGTGATTAATATAAATTTATATTAATTTAAATTACAAATAGTATTTATTTTTCAAAATTTATAAAAATTCAAAAACAAAAAGACAAAATAATTAAAACAAAGAAAAACAAGAATACTTTTACAACAATTAGTTCATGGGATATCAGCTAACTTTCGCATGTCCTTAACATGAATGAGTCAAGCAAAGATATGCCACGTAATGAAAATAGTTGTAAGTTCAGAAGTTGAGCAATCAAAATCTAGAACAATGGCTCAATAGTTTGGTTAACTCAAAAATGAAACCCAGTAACTTATTTAGGGTCTTGTTAATTTGGAAGCTCAGTGACAAATTCCAACCATGGGATGAGATTCCTCTTTTGGAGAAGACCAATTTTGACTATTGAAACACTCAATTTGGACAAGGGAAAGTATATTTTTGAATTAAAGCCCACACGTGCACATTTGATCAAGTCGGGCCTAAAGTAAATCGGACCCCCTTGGAAGGCTATAAATATAAGTGACCTCAACCTCATTTGGACATCATCTTGGATGATTCTTCTATTCATTTTCTTGGTTTTGGCTCGCTCAGGTTTGAGGTAGGTTCACAGAGATTGGCTCACACAAGGCCGAAATTGTAGGGTCTGAATCTCGCACGTGTGTCTCAGGGTATTAGTTCTGAGCCGCAAGCATGACACAATAATATTTCAGTAATAATTGCAAACTAGCAGGCTCATGCATGTGGTTGGAGGGTTTCAGCCACACACACCACTCTCTGGGTGTGGTTGGGACCTAGGGTTTGGTTTTTCAGTTGACTGCAGGGTTCGGCAATTGACTGCAGTAAATGACAGTTGATCACATGCCTCTAAACCAAGGTTTTGAGTATTAGCAATGTTGAGTTCATTGGATATTGTTTACTTAATTTTGCTAAATAGGTTTATAGTTGATGATATGGATCATTGTACTCTCTCTTGTTGAATCATTCAATGACAATGTAATAAGAAGAAGAATTTGAAAGGGTTTTCCCCATAGTGGATTTTTCCCTAGTCTCCAACCAATCCTACTGCCTGTATGTGTAAATGCATTTCTTCTATTGTTCTTTTATGTTCTATTGCATTGATGATGATGATGTTGTTCTTTCTACATAATTGTATATGTTGTTGAATAATGTTGTAAATATGAATAATGTTAAGTTTTATGGGGTGAATTCAATATGTAAATGTTTAAATGCAAGTATCAAAACAAATACCAATATAACCCTAAGAAAAAATAACATGGGATCAGAGTTGGGCTGAAGAAAATTCATTGAGATCACCCTAAGAAGACACCATTGATGGAAGGAAGAGAAAATGGTGGAGACCTAAAAGAATGTTAAGGTTTGAAGGTAACCCTGGGCTATTTGTGTATTAGGGCTTGATGGATATTATGAGGTTAGGGTTTGGTACAAACCTTGTTTTATGCCAAATATTTGAGATATGCAATCTAGAAACCCTAGCATGGTCAATGTGAAGATGTTCTAGCACTTATGACAGATTTGATGTAGCCCCTAGATGGGATAGTCTCAATTTCACCTTGGTTATTAATGAATATGATGAATGTATTGAAAACAATAATGTTATATGGACAATGGATAATCATGACTCTTGAAGGCCGGCTCAAGAGGGAGATTATCACCTCTTATTGAAGATAAGTACCTTTTAGATTTATGTTACCTCTTTGTGATTCTTCCTGTCTGAGTTTTTATATTTATTATTACTTATACTTCTTGTATGTGTATTTGAGTATTTGGATACTTCTAACCTCTTGTTGAGATGTGATAAGTTGATCCTTCTTGAGGATCATCCAAGATACTAGAAAAGACGACTAGTGCAGGAAGATAAGAGCTACAATTGCCCATGATAAGGAAGTTGGAAAGGTGCTCTTGCTACCAATGTCAAACAAGAAGACACATTGGTATCTGAATACTACAAGGTATATATTATGTATTGTTTCAATGTTCTGTTTTAGCTACAAATATTGGATGGCAAGGTAAGCCGTAATGTATGATGAAGGACTCATATTGCATATGAAAGTAGGTTTTATTCATGGTGCTTATGATGAAATGGCTCACTTGGTATGTGATAATAACGTTGTTGCTCAAGATCCCCTTCTTGACCTTGGATTAGTAATTTTGACAATATAATAAATATGGATGCCCTACCTTGATAAAGCTATATAAGTGATATTATGTTCATGATTTTTTATGATACACCTGCCAGCTGTCTTAATCATATGATGGGGGAAAGACATTTCTATTTGGCCACAATACACTGCGAGTAATTCTATCCTTGCCGCTAATTGGAGCTTTAAGTATAGTCTCTAGAGATCTGAAAGACCAACATTAGTTTCAGGAATATTGGATAAGAAATGTATTCTATTAGGTTTAAGCAAAATAATGCTTAATATTTTTCAAATAGATACAAATGGAATTACTGCCATGTAGTAAATATCTCAAAAGAGTATCTAAAAGCATATTTCAGGATATTTACCACATGTAGAGGTAAAAAACCAGGGCATATATGTTTGAACAAATCCCATTTTGAAAAAATAACCCTTGATGAAAGTTTGATGTCATGATGAAGTATCTAGTGCTAAAATGTTATGGCTATGATGGATATATGTTTTGGAACTTGATGTAGTTTGATTTCATGATCTAATAGTTCCACTGAAGCATGATAGTATTATGATAGAAAGGTTGATAATGATGAAGTCTAAAGTGGCTTCTCATCAAGAGGGATATTCTGTTGGGTGTGGAGCCTCATTATCTTCTGTATTCAAAGGTATTGCCGCATTGGACACAAGTTCATAATGGGGCGGCAACGCCGCCCATAAAATATTCGCTGCAGGGGGGGTTCAGGGGGTGCAGTTGCGACCTTTGGGAGCCCCCCCTAGCTCGGGGATTAGGGGCAGTGACCCTGAAGCTAAAAATAGATGTAAAATTGCCTTGTAAAATGTTGGCATTATGACATAGGTGTTGTCCGTGATGGCAACTCACTCAGATGACAGATCACAATTCAGACTGTCAGAATGAAGGAAAAAGAGATATACGTAGGTTCCACTTAACCAAGCCGCGTATACACGCGGGATCGCTAACCCAAAGGCACGTATGCATATGCACGCACTTTCACGCAAGGAAAAACGCGTACATGTGGAAAAACTTGGTTTTGGTCCATGGTATTTGGTCCCTGGTATTTTGACCCATGGTATTGATTCAAGGTATCTTGACCGAAGTGTTGACCCCAGGTATTTTGTCCAAGGTATTGTTTCTAAGTGGTTTTGGACCATGGTAATGAGTAAGGCCTAAGAATATAAAAGGAGGAGGAGATCATTAGGTAAAGGCACTCAAGCATTGAATATCTTATGAATAAGAAGATCTAGAAGACTGGTCATTGGTTATGGTGCATTGTTGAATTTGAATCAAGGAGGAACTTGAGCGCTTGAAGAAGGATAAGTTTTATTGATGGGACAAGATCTTAAAGCTTGAAGAGAAGTATCTTTATGTGGTTTTGATCTTTTATCTGAATAATTGGCGCATGTCGTAATCTGTAAATCTGATGATCTGGGTATAACTGATGTCTGAATAGTTATAAAGGTTAAATCATCTTTTACAGATTTGTACGCAAGTTCAGTATAGCAAAAGCGCGTATACATGCTAGTTCGGCAATTCAAAACACCGTATACGCAAGTTTTCCTTCATATAACAGCATATGCACGTAGGTTAGGCACATTGAAGTAGTGTACGTATCATATAATATGTTTTAGCTACTTCTGCTTACTGTTGCAGTGTTCTGGGTTCTAGTTGGGTTCTGGTACTGTTACTGTATTCTGGTTACAACATTTAGAGAAGTGATTGTTTGATTCAGTTTTGTTTAGTGCAAGGGAGATTGACTAATGCAGATATATTTTGATGGTTAATTGATGATATTGATGGATCCAGTCTGAAAATTTATGAAACGTGGTTCTTGGAAGAAAAGAGAAGGTTGTAGCCTTTTATAGGTCAGCACCTACGTACTAGTACATCAGCTAGTACAAGAGCTAAGGGGGTTGTAGCTCCCTTCCAGGAGAAGCTGGACAATGAGAGAAGGTTGTAGCCTTCTGTAGGTAGAAGCCTACGTACTGGTATAAGACTGCACCAATACAGAAATATTGTAAAAGGAAGTTTCTTATTTAAAGAAGATAGAGACAAATTGCAGTAGGTGTTTTTCACCCACATTGGGTTTCCACCTTATATCTTGTGTTCTTGTGTGTGATTGTCTGCTCTGTTTTTACTGTACCTGTTACTTCTTATATGGTTATGATACACAGATTAAGGATCAACTGACTAAATAATAAGTTTACAAGGTATACGTTGGTTGGTATAAACACACTTGCATATATATGCAAGTTACATTAACAGAAGTGGTGTATATAAATATGTTTATGGAAATTAAATATTGTTAAGTTGCTAATACTAATTCACCCCCCCTCTCAGTATTATTTCCAACAATTGGAATCAGAGCAGGTCCTTCTGAAGAAGCTTGATCACTTGAAGGAAGATCTATCATCATGAGCAACTACGAAAGAGAGGCATCCATCAGGCTACCAATCTTTGATGGGAGCAACTTCGTCTATTGGAAGGTAAGAACCACAACCTATCTTCAATCTCTTGGAACAAAAGCTTGGGATATCATGGAAGGAGGATACACATTTCCATCAACAACTCCTACAGATACGGCAGGTAAAAAGCAGTATGAAACAAATGCAAAGGCTGTTAATACTCTATTGGGGAGTCTGTCACAATCAGAATTCGTCAAGGTTATGCAGCTCAAAACCGCCAAAGAAATATGGGACAAGATCATTCTAAGCTATGAAGGAGACGATAAAGTAAAACGTGCAAAACTACAATCTCTCATAATTCAATATGAAACTCTCAGAATGCACAATGATGAAAGTGTAGCTAATTATTTCTTACGTATAGATGAGATTGTTAATCGCATGAAAAACTTGGGTGAAGAGATAAAATAATTTACTTTAGTTGAAAAGGTTCTAAGATCCTTGTCTTCTAAGTTTGAAGCAAAAGTTTTTGCCATAGAAGAGAAGTAGGATCTTCAGAGTATTACTATGTCACAGTTGGTTGGAATCCTAACTTCTTATGAAATGAGAAAAGGGGGTCCATCAGATATGAGAGAAGCCGCATTCAAAGCTTCAGGAAGAGAACTCAATGAGTCAGGACATACATCAGAAGGAGAGGAAGAATCAAACTTTGTCAAGAACCTTCAACGGGGTTCTGGAAGATTCAGAGGTAAACTACCTTTCAAATGTTTGCTTGTGGAAAGTAGGTCATTATGCTGCCAAATGCCTCACAAAGATAAGCTTGATAAAGGTAAGGATCAAAAAAAATGGAATAGAAAACAAAGTGTAAATAAGAAGAGCTACTATACGCATGAAGATAGTGATGGTTTATCAAATAGTGATGAAGATGAAAATAGTAATGATTATAGACTTCTAATCGCTTCTGAAGGTGATAATTTTTTGGATGCTTTAGATGAAGATGGTCTCTATGAAGAAATTTCTAAACTTAAAATCTATTTAGAAGAAAAGAGTATGATTATAGATACTCTAACATTCCAACTTGTTGAAACGGAAAAACACAATGAAAAGTTAGAATGTGAAATTGTGGGTCTAAGGAAAGAAATTGAGAAAACAAAAGCTCTCAATCTTAGGTTTGTTAAAGGATCAGAAACATTAGATGAAATCATCAAAGTGCATCGTTCTCCTCTAATAAAGACAGGTCTTGGATATACTGAAGAACCATCTCAAGCACAAAAGCCATCAACCTCCAAAAGCTATCTTGATGTAGTAAGGAGAAATGAACAGATTGACAATCATCAATAGAGGCTTAAAGCAGATCACCAGGTAAATCGAGTTCAATCTACTTCAAGGATGAACAAAAGCTATAACCAACCACAGGTAAATCATTCTCAGTTTGCTTCAAGAATGAATGTCAATGGAAACTACAATCATCGCGTCAGTAGATTCGATAACCGTAGGAATTTCTTTAATGGCCAATGTTTTTCTTGTCATAACTTTGGACACAAAGCTGCTCAATGTGTTGCTTACAAGACCATCATGACTAGAGAAGCACGAAATCAAAGGAATGTGACTGGGATCATGAAAAGGACCTACAATAACTTCTCTGCTCTTGAAAATAAAATAGAATGCACTATCTGTAACAACTTCGGTCATGAAGACTCTGAATGCAAGAGTAAATTTCGACAAACATCTCAGAAGGAGCAAGCTTCATTCGGTCCCAAAAAAATGGAAAAAGAAAGAACCGAAAATCAAAAGATGTGGTATAGCCTTATATGTAGAAGGACAAGAAAATCAATGTTACATCGACAATGGATGCTCAAAACACATGACAAGTGATAAAGAAAAACTTCAGTCATACAATGCCTTAGAAAAAGGAAAGGAAGGTCTCATTTGGAAATGATACCCCTGCAGTCATAAAAGGTAAAGCCTTTGTTCTCTTAAAAGAAAAGGTTAAATCTGGGAATGTTATGTATGTTGATGGTTTAAATCATAATCTATTGAGTTTCAGTCAAATGTGTGATCAAGGAAATGAGGTAGTATTTCGATCAAATGGATGTGTTTTTTGTGAGCTTGATATAGGAGAAACAGTGATAAAAGGCATAAGAACTCCAAATAATTTATACATACTCAAGGGAGGACAACAACAATGTTATCTCAGCAAAAATGATGAACACTGGCTATGGCACAGAAGATTGGGCCATCTAAGCTTCCCTCAGATAAGGAAAGCATGCAAATTCCAAGTTGTTCATGATCTTCCTGACATCAGAATTCGAAAAAATACAATATGCAAATCATGTTAATTTGGTAAGCAAACCAGAGTACATTTTTCTGAGAAGGAAGGATCAGCTAGTAAGACTCTTGAACTCGTCCACACTAATTTATTTGGACCATCAAGGAAAAGGTCACCTCGTGGAGAAGAATACTTTATATTGTTCATTGACGACTTTTCCAGAATGTGCTTGATAGGACTTCTAAAGCATAAAGACGAAGAATTTGAAAAGTTCAAAGCCTTCAAAGCTTTGGTTGAAAATGAATCAGATCGCAAAATCAAATGCCTTAGGTCTGATCGAGGAGGGGAATTTAACTCAGATGAATTCTTCGACTTCTGTGAAGCACATGGAATAAGAAGGGAATTCTCTACCGCAAGTACTCCTCAGCAAAATGGAGTGGTAGAAAGGATGAACATAACTGTTCAACAAATGGCTCGTGATATGCTATATGAGTCTGGAACTCCTGCAACTTTCTGGGGAGAAGCTGCATTTGCTGCCGTCACTATTCTCAACAAAACAAATGTCCGAGTAAACAACACTCAAACTCCTCATGAACTTTGGTATGGTAAGACTCCTACTGTAAAATACTTCAAAGTTTTTGGAAGTAAATGTTACATCAAAAGGACTGATGAAAAACTTGGCAAGTTTGAACCTAGAGCAGATGAAGGCATTCTCCTTGGTTACTCTTCCTGAAGTAAAGGATACAAATGTTATAATAAAATACTAAGGAAAATTATTGAAAGTATTGATGTTGTGGTTGATGAAGCAGGTAAAAACTAAAGAGTGGGAAGAAGATGAGGATTATCCTTCCACATCAACTCAGACTAATGCTGAAGAAGAAGAAACCAATGAAGCACCAGAAGAGCAGATAACGGTAGAAGAAAAGACTCCATCCAAATATGTTCAGAAAAATCATCCAGAGACTCAAATTTTGGGACAGAAAGAAGCAGGTGTATAGACAAGACGAACTATCACAGAACCTTCAAGCTATCTAGCATTGCTTTCCTCCATCGAACCGTAAAATTTACATGAAGCATGCAAAGATGAATGCTGGGTCAAGGCCATGAATGAATAGCTTGAGAAAATTGAAAAGAATAGTACTTTGGAATTAGTTCCTAGACCTCATGATAAGAATGTCATAGGAACCAAATGGATATTAAAAAACAAGCTGAATGAAAATGGAGAAGTTATTAGAAACAAGGCCAGACTTGTTTGTAAAGAGTATGCTCAACAAGAAGGTATAGACTTTGAAGAAACTTTTGCACGTGTTTCTAGACTATAAGCCATAAGAAAGTTCCTTGCTTTTTCTAGCTTTTAGAAGTTCAAAGTATATCAAATGGATGTGAAATATATCTTTCTTAATGGAGATCTAGAAGAAGAAGTTTATATTGAGCAACCAGACGGTTTCATCCTTGGAAATGATCCAAAACTTGTATGCAAACTCAGAAAAGCTCTCTATGGTCTAAAACAAGCTCCAAGGGCCTGGTATTATCCTCTTGACAAATACCTTCATCAACAAGGTTTTTCAAAAGGATCAGCTGATAGCAATATA
>APFE030870902.1:0-21597 GCA_000404065.3 Pinus taeda | reverse complement strand
CCCCCCCCCCCCCCCTCAGTATTATTTCCAATAGTAATTTCGTAGTCAATATGGGTCGTTCATTAGGCAGAGATCTGATGGTAGAGGTTAAGACTAATTTTGTGTTTTTTCCCTTGAAGGCAACCCCTCGCTATATATGAGGGAATTGTATTGCATCTATGTTGATCTGTATTCTGAGTGAGGAAGAGAGAGGAGATTGAGAGCGAGAAGGGAATTACAGTGGATCTGTTGTAGGTTGTATCTCTTCAGTTTGCTGGATAATATAAAAGGAAGGATTGGTTGTTTCTCCGTGGACGTAGCCCAAACTGGGTGAACCACATATATCTGTGTTTCTCTTGTTTTATGTGTTTTCTGTGTTTATATTTCTGCAACATTTTATGTGTTCCATTTCTCTGTAATATATAATTTTCTAACATATTCCTCATAAGATCTCTATACCTATTATCATTTGCAATAAATATATGGAAGATTCTTTGCTGTTGAAATATTTTCTATACATAAATAGGAAATATCTGACATTGTTGGTCTACAACAAGTTCTGATCGAAGAGAGTTTTTCCCTTATTATAAGCCACAATCGCACGGGAGCAATCTTATCAATGTGGTTATAAGGCTCCAACTGCACGGAAGAAATCCTATGGGTGTGGTTATGTTTGTAGGTCACAAAATTGAAGCTTTATGCATAAAATCAAGAATGTACTAGAAGTATGACAATGCTACAGATATGGAGCATACATCAAAATATCCTATGAGTAAGGAAGTTTGAATGTTTGAATTACTTTAGAGAATGTAAATGTGTTGACTAAACTTGTGTTTGCGGGGGACTAGAATATGAATATGAGTATGTTATTTTGATTTGATCACTGAAGTTAGTATATGATAGTATTTGATAACAATTGCAAGGGTTTGACAAGATTTGGCTTATTGACTTAACTTGGCTTGGATAATTGATGATGCCTTAGAACTTTGACATGATGCTTGATGGTTCATAAACATGTTTTAGCTTATGGATTGTTTGAATTCATAGTGATAACAAGTTAGAGTTTTGATCTGATTTGGTATTTGATGACTGATGATTTTCCTTGATGACAGTGCTATGTGAGCATAATGACTTTCATTGATTGATGTTCACATTGATTTTGTATTGCCTTCATTGAATTTGGCACATTGGTTTAAGTGTAAACAATTGTAACTTATCCTTGGTATATGCGTTCACATATAGTGACATAAATAATTCATATTATGATTATGTGAATGGCCTAATGGAATTTTATATTGCTTAAATTTGTTGACATGGCAATAGATGAAGTCATGACTTGGTATTTGGATATGAGATCTACGTGTCACCTGGTTCAAAGAGTTTACTATAGTGATATTGGTAGAAACTTTTATGATTTTGATATGATCTATCATTTGAGGCTTGATAAGATGACTTGCTTGATTTGATTGCATAGTATTGATTTGTGTAAGGCTAAGCACATTGGTTTGGTCAAGTGTTATATTTGTAGAAAGAATTGTATAAAGCAAGCTCCCTGAGCCTAGTGTGTTTGCATTGACAATTACCTTGTGAAGCCATGAAGATGCGAAAATCCAAACCTATACTTCAAAAGAGGTCCAAGGTATGACTTTAATTTTGGTTTTATATACTGATAGTCTATTCTTAGTAGGTAATGAGCCTCTGGTGATCAAAGCAAGAGGGAGTTGGAATTTGAAGCTCAAAATGATGAATCATGTCATGATGAATAATTTTTCAAAGATTGGAAAAAAAAATCTATATCGTGAAGTTATTAAATATTTTTTTTGGAAAATGGAAATGAAAATCCTTGGACACTCCGATGGAATGGAATTTCAAGAAATTATGAAAAGATATTGTTGAACTTGCCCTGGTAACTACTAGTCGATTGAAGCATTGATGTTCCATGTGAACACATGTCCATATATATATATATATATATATGTTACAACAACCTGAATGATTTCATCATTGAGTCTCTTCATACACATTGAGTTGTCATTGAGCACACTTCGAGATATTTGCATAGGATGATCGATTTTGGTCTGAGACATTCTTCCTTTCATATGTGATTACATGGATATACTTATGTTGTTTGAGATCATTATTTATAATATGAGCACATTTGGGTGTTTCTTTGTATGATATCTGCAATGATATTTTTGATAAGAAGCTTGTAGCTTTAAGCATGACTAAGGTTGAAAATGATGTTGCTGGCATAGCTAACTATGAGGCGGGTTGAAGAAGCTCTTTGGAGAGTTATTTGAGTAGGTTTTGGATATGGCAGGGATACATTGTGATAATATTGAGTGGGATCCGATTGGCAGAGAATCTCATATATAGCTAGGACTGAGATCTCTTCATATATTGAGACAATGTTGTCATACGAGACAATCTTAGGCTTGTGGTAGCTACCTCCGTGAGATGGAGGATGAATAAAATATATATATTATTGATATGATATTTGATTTGATTTTGACATGATGATTAAGCAGGTACCAGACATGAGCACGATGATATGTTTCTGATCTATAGAGAGAAGAACTGATCGAGAAAATTGAGCCAACTCTTCCCCCCTGTCTAAGCTCCCAGGGTGAGGAATTGAGATGAAGGGAAACTAGGGTTGAGGTATCTCTGGACAATAGGGTCATAGATGTTTCTCCCTGATATGTTACCCATAGGGTTGGACATGTTTCTCCCCTATCTTGGTCTTTGCAGAGTATACCCTAGTTGACATCATACCCACAAGCTGGGCTTGTTGGGATTGTCCCTCCCTATTTGGCCAGTGGGTTGAAGAGGCTTGGGGGTGTGTGATTCTTACTTTTGGTAAGTTGGGTATCTAACCCAAGCTTGGATTATGATGCAGGTGTTCTACCACATGGCTCTTGAGGGTCATTGTTGGGAAGATCAGTGGGGAAATATGATGGGTTAAGATGTGCTCCCCTATATCACCTATTGCTCGATATGGGGTTGGAGATGTTTTTCTCCCCCGCAATATTTTGGGTTGAGATGTGCTCCCTAATGGTAATCTCTCTGATCTTTCCCAAGTGGTAGCATTGAGCTCCCCGCTGGCAGTGATTCCAGGTGGTAGCAATCGCTCCCTATAGAGGGTGGTAGCTTAGGCTCCCCTCCGATATCAAATTCTTCTTCTTTTAGATTCGAGGTTGTTCAACATATGAGCAGGAACAATCAAGAGATAAACATGAATAAGCAAGAGATGAATAAAGATAAGCAATGATGACATTTGATAATGAGATACTTGAGATTGGATATGATTTGATGACAAGATTCTTGCGATGATTACATGATGTAGTTGGAATTTCTCCATATTTTAGAGGGAATGTTAATTTGGTAGCTAAGTGACAAATTCCAACTATGGTATGAGATTCCTCTTTTTGAGAGGACCAATTTTGACTATTAAAGCACTCAATTTGGATAAGGGAAAGTGTATTTTTGAATTAAATCCCATGTGTGCACATTTGATCAGGTCGGGCCTAAAGCAAATTGGATCCCTTTGGAAGGTTATAAATACAAGTGACTTCAACCTCATTTGGACATCATCTTGGATCATTCTTCTATTCTTTTTGTTGGTTTTGGCTCACTCAGGTTTGAGGCAAGTTCGTGGAGATTAGCTCACATAGGTCTGAAATTGCAAGGTCTGAAGCTCGAACGTGTGTTCTAGGGTTTTGGTTCTTAGTCGCAGAAATTACACAAACATATTTTGGTCACAACCACAAGCTACCATGCTCATGCGTGCAGCTGAAGGGTTTCAATCGCATGCACATCACCATTTAGGTGTGGTTGAGACCAAGGGTTTGGTTTTCTAGTTCACTGCAGATTTCGCTCGTTGACCGCAGGGTTCAACAATTGACCGCAGTCGGTGATAGTTGATCACAGACTTCTAAATCAGAGTTTTGAGTATTAGCATTGTTGGGTTCATCTCATGGATATTGTTTAGTTGATTTTGATAAATAGGTTTATGGTTGCTAATATGGATCATTGTACTTTCTCTTGCTGAATCATTCAATGATAATATAATAAGAAAGAATAATTTGAAAAGGTTTTCCCCATAGACGGTTTTTCCCTAGTCTCCGACCAATCCTAGTGTCTCTATGTGTGAATGTTTTTCTTCTATTGTTCCTTTATGTTCCATTGCATTAATGATTATGATGTTATTCTTTCTACATAATTAGGTCGATAGGCCTTCCTATGCATTAACAATCGTCTACGCTTTTACCCTGCTCCGTTCAATCATGTGAGACACTTTCAACCGTTGATTTGAAGTGTTCGATTCATTATCCCTCGCCGCGCATCGCATTTTGCAAGCATGCACTGCACTTTGACTGCTTTTTCCAAATATCAGTTGAGTTGCCTTCTTTTCACCTCCGAGTTCTATTGTGCATTGAACCTGGCCCTGTTATGCAAAAACTCTGATTAGATTGCCACTGGGGGAAATCTTAGGCAGATCCTATTTCTGGAATTGGGTTGTCCAATTTTGTTCCGCCGCAGGACAACATTGCAGCTTTTGAAGTCGACATTCTTCTTTATGTGCGCGAGCATGAAGCCTCCCGGGCGAAAGGTGGCCTAAGAAGGCCAGAAAAAGGGTCACTATCATCTCCTTGACCGGTCATCATCTTTATTTTCTTGATTTTTCAGATGTGAATGATTGGTTTGCGCAGTCAAGACCGTGGAACACTGGAGTTTATATTTGCTACTTCTTTGCTTTTGAATGGGGATAATGTTCTAGCATTGCAGGGTTGGGTTTTGTTTTTTGTGGTTCTGTTATGGCTTATGAATGGATGTGTTTATGGATTGAAATTTAAGGAAAATATGGGTTTACTGTAGCATATGAATGGGATGCATCCAAGCATTGAAATTTCAGAAGTTGGGTTTATTGTGCATATGAAATGGCATGTGTTCATGCTTTTGAAATTTTACTCAGAGAAAAGAAAAGATGGATTTGGTATTGCATATGAATGAGATGTATTCATGCATTGAAATTTCATTGAGAAGACATAAAAGTTGGTTATTATAGCATCTAGATGGACTTGTTCATGCATTGAATGCTCATTAAGAATCAATAGATGGCGGGTTTGTGACAGGGTGATGCATTTATAATATGGTATTTACGCTGATTGCAATGTGTTTATGCATTGAAATTTCAACAGAATATGGGTTTACTATAGCATATGAATGAGATGCATAGCTGATTTGGGAATCTTTTGCTACCCGTCCCTGCTTATTTCAGTATTTCGAGCTGTGAATATCTCGTTTCACTATCTTCCTTCTGGCAAAAGAAAGACAATAATGTTGGTGCTACTGAGTTCACATGTTTGATGTTAAATGAAAGAGCTTTGTTTGCTACAAGAGGATGATGTGAAAGCAGAGGGTGAAGAATTTGCTCCTACTCGTATTTCTTGCGGTGAAGCTCAAGTCTGTGAACAAGTAAAGGGTAAGGCTTTACATGGCAATACGGTCGAGTCTTCGTTTGCATTCTATTCCATTTCATGGCATTGTTCAGATTATTTAGTCTCACCTTATTTAATTCTTAAAATTTATTGAAATGCTCTTCATGCTACAAAGCCAGAGGTTGTGAATGTGTTGACTTTATCCATTTTTTTAACTTAAGGTAATTTTATGCTAAAAAGAGATGTAAATTCTTATAATTATGACATTCCATGATTTTGGTGGTTCCACGGTTTAAGCCACGCCTGTATCGTCATATTCGTTGGTTTAGATCTGTTTATTTTGAGTGTTGTGGTTAATTTATGGGTAATGAATTTCAAAAGAGTGTGAGCTTATAAGATCGTTTTAGTAGCCCATATTTAAACTCGGGGTCCTCTTATACTGCCTAATAATTCATTTGAATCAACATCTCTTCTAGAGAAATTCAACAATTCTAATTTAATAATCCTATTGACCTCTCTTTGTACCTTTTGGGACAATGGCTAGTTACATATGTTGTTGAATAATATTGTAAATATGAATAATGTTAAGTTGTTATGAAATGAATTTAATATGCAAATGTTAAAATGCAATTATCAAAACAAAAAACAATTAAGAAATACCTTTTCTAATAAAACTAAATTAAAATCCTTACCAACCTTAAAAGACTTTTAATAGGATAGAATAAGAAATAATCTAACAAATAATAATGTTTAGAAAATTAAAACAGATTAACACTTAAACCATTATGGAAATGACGTAAATACTTATTTGGAAATAGTGCAAACTATAATATAAACAAAGTAATGAATCAATGGAATATTTAAAGCATTATGGTAACGATGCAAACTGTAATTTAAAATAAATGTGGAAAAATAAAATTCAACTAAAGTGGGCACACATTTGCAAAGCAGTTATGTGGCCTTAGTCAATAGCACAAAAGAGTTACGTGGACTCAATCAATAGTATAAGAGACGAAAAGAATATTAATAATTACAAATTTATAATAAAAAAAATAAGGTGTAAAGTAATTTTATATACTTATAGCTAGCTTAACACGTCAATACAATATCAATTTATGACTAAAAAAACTTGAATTCTGTTTTTTCAATATATCATGAAAAATCACATCATACTAAAGTCAGCCTTATAAAAAAGAGTGTTGAAATGGATGTAACTCATCAAAACCTACAATTAAATGTTATGGTGAAGAAAGAAAATAAAGAAAGAAAAAACAAATAGCCTTATCAAGGCATCATTACAACATTTTTTAATGGGCAAAACACAACAACTTTGCAACCAAACAGAATATGAAAAAATAAAAAAAGGCCATGTAAAAAATCCAAATGGGTTGCAAAAACATAAATTATATAACTAAAAACAATGGAAGGTATCAATCACAAATTTTCTTCTTTCTAGGCCACTCAAAAGTAAAAAACACCAACCACATAAAAATGCAAATTGGTTGGAAAAGTATCAATTATATGACTAAAAACACTTAAAGGTATCAATTATAATTCTTATTTCTGGCAAGCAAACAACAAATAAAAAAACATAGCTCCAAGGGCCTGGTATTATCATCTTGACAAATACCTTCATCAACAAGGTTTTTCAAAAGGATCAGCTGATAGCAACATATATATAAAAATTGACAATGATAACTTGCTAATACTTGTTGTGTATGTTGATGATATTATTTTTGGGAGTAATGAAGAAGCCATGAGTCAAAACTTTGCTTTGGTAATGCAAAAAGAATTTGAAATGTCCCTTCTTGGTGAGCTCACATATTTTCTTGGTTTACAAGCTCAACAAAATAAAGATGGTATTTTTCTATCACAAACCAAGTACCTCAAGCAGATCTTGAAGAAATGTGGCATGGAAGAATCTAAACCAGTATGTACTCCTATCATAACAGGATGCAGCCTCAGCGCAAATGATGAATCAACAACTGTACATCAACCAACCTATAGATCCATGATTGGTAGTTTGCTCTATCTAACAGCTACCCAACCAGACATCATGCATGCAGTAATAATAGTTGGAAGATTCCAAGCAAATCCAAAGGAAGCACACCTTCAGGCAGTCAAAAGGATCTTCAAATATCTTCAAGAAACTCAAAATTTTGGTTTATGGTATCCTAGGGATACAAATCTTACACTTCATGCATATATAGATGCAGATTGGGCAGGAAGCGTGGATGACAGAAAAAGCACTAGTGGTGGTGCATTTTATATGCGTTCCAGATTAGTATCTTGGTTCAATAAGAAACAAAGTTCAATTGCATTATTTGCAACTGAAGCAGAATATGTGGCTGCTGCATCTTGCTGCACACAACTCCTTTGGATAATGCAAACATTGCAAGACATTTAGATCACATGCACCCCACCTATCTCCATTTTATGTGATAATACAAGTGCAATCAGTATTTCAAAGAATCTAGTCAAGCATTCAAAGACCAAGCACATACTTATCAAATATCATTTTCTCTGGGAACAAGTGCTTGAACAAAAGGTCAAATTGGAGTATGTTCCCTCCAAGGAACAGGTTGCTGATATATTCACCAAACCACTGCCCATGGAGACATTTGAATACCTCAGACAGAAGTTGGGAGTAGTTGATGCATCATCTTGCTGTTAACACTTATCTGTTTTAGAGAAAAGTGGTTGTATGCGAGTTACATGAAGAGCATCCGCGTACATACGTCGGATTTTGTGGATACAGTCGCATATTTGTTGGTTTGAAGAAAAAATAGTGGGTCAAACTCAGGATGAAAAGAGTCTGATATGGGTCTGACAGGGACCATCTAGCATAGGTTCAAGGGGAGCATATACTTATAATAATGCATTGTTGGCATTATCCTAGAAGATCTTGGTACAATTTCACAGCTATTTTTGTTTCAGGTGGAACAAGTGCAGAGGGAGATCATGGTTACTGGTCTGGATGATGATTGACAGATGCTACTGATGATAGTTGTTGATGACTATCATAGTCTTGTTCTAGATGTTTTGTCTCTATGTCATGTATATCTTTTATTATCGAGGTCATGTAACGACCTATTTTGTTTCCCCACTATGCCTGGGATGGATGATGTAATGTTCTTGTTTTATCATGTATAAACTTTTGGTATATCCCCACTTGGTTGGGAGATGGATGTATGTATGAATCCTTAGTGATAGGAAGGTCATTTATGATGTTCTTCTAGTAGAACATCTTTTTGCAGACCTTGCCTACAGTCAGGGGAGCATGGGCAGCACTCATCAGCAGATCAGAGATTTCAACATGTACTCAGGGGGAGCATAACCCTTTGCCCTTGATGACAAAGGGGGAGAGTGACTTGGGGTTTCCATCAAGTCCAAAGGGGGAGATTGTTGGCATTATGACATAGGTTTGGCACTATGAAACAAGTGTTGTCCTTGATGGAAACTCACTCAGATGACAGATCACAGTTCAGGCTCTCAGAATGAAGGAAAAAGAGATATACACAGGTTCCACTTAACCAAGCCGCGTATACACGCGGGATCGCCAAACCAAAGGCGCGTATGCGTATGCACGCACTTTCATGCAAGGAAAAGTGCATACATGTGGGAAAACTTGGTTTTGGTCCATGGTATTTGGTCCCTGGTATTTTGACCCGTGGTATTGATTCAAGGTATCTTGACTGAAGTGTTGACCCCAGGTATTTGGTCCAAGATATTACTTCTTAGTGGTTTTGGACCATGGTATTGAGTAAGGCCTAAGAATATAAAAGGAGGTGGAGATCATTAGGCAAAGGCACTCAAGCATTGAATATCTTATGAAGAAGAAGATCTAGAACACTAGTCATTGGGTTATGGTGCATTGTTGGATCTGAATCAAGGAGGAACCTGAGCGCTTGAAGAAGGATAAGTTCTATTGATGGGTCAAGATCTTAAAGCTTGAAGAGAAGTATCTTTGTGTGGTTTTGATCTTTTATCTAAATAATTGGCGCATGTCGTAATCTGTAAATCTGATGATCTTGGTATAACTGATGTCTGAATAGTTATAAAGGTTAAATCATCTTTTATAGATCTGTACGCAGGTTCAGTATAGCAAAAGTGTGTATACACGCTGGTTCGGAAATTCAAAATAGCATATATGCAGGTTTGCCTTCATATAACAACGTATGCATGCAGGTTAGGCACATTGAAGTAGCATATGTCTCATATAATATGTTTTAGCTACTTCTGCTTATTGTTGCATTGTTCTGGGTTCTGGTATTGTTATTGCATTCTGGTTACAACATTCAAAGAAGTGATTTTTTTATTCAGTTTTGTTTAATGCAAAGGAGATTGATTAATGCAGATATATTTTGATGGTTGATTGATGATATTGATGGATCCAGTTCGAAAATTTATGAAACGTGGTCCCTGGAAGAAAAGAGAAGGTTTTAGCCTTCTGTAAGTCAGCACCTACGTACTAGTACATCAGCTAGTACAAGAGCTAAGGGGGTTGTAGCTCCCTTCCAGGAGAAGCTGGAGAACAAGAGAAGGTTGTCGCCTTCTGTAGGTAGAAGCCTGCGTACTGGTATAAGACTGCACCAGTACAAAAATACTGTAAAAAGAAGTTTCATATTTAAAGAAGATAGAGACAAATTGCAGCAGGTGGTTTGCACCCACATTGGGTTTCCACCTTATATCTTGTGTTCTTGCATGTGATTTTCTGCTCTGTTTTTACTGTAACTGTTACTGCTTATATGGTTTTGATACACAAATTAAGGATTAACAGACTAAATAATAAGTTTACAAGGTATACGTTGGTTGCTCTAAACACAGTTGCGTATATACACAAGTTGCATTAACAGAAGTAGCGTATATAAATCTGTTTATGGAAATAAAATATTTTTAAGTTGCTAATACTAATTCACCCCCCCTCTCAATATTATTTCCAATAGTAATTTCGTAGTCAATATGGTCGTTCATTAGGCAGAGGTCTGATTGTAGAGGTTATGTTTAATTTAGTGTTTTTTTCCCTTGAAGGCAACCTCTCGCTATATATGAGGGAATTGTATTGCGTCTATGTTGATCCGTATTCTGAGTGAGGAAGATAGAGGAGATTGAGAGCGAGAAGGGAATTACAGTGGATCTGTTGTAGTTTGTATCTCTTCAGTTTGCTGGATAATATAAAAGGAAGGACTAGTTGTTTCTCTGTGGACATAGCCCAAACTAGGTGAACCACATATATCTGTGTTTCTCTTGTTTTATGCGTTTTCTGTGTTTATATTTCTGCAATATTTTATGTGTTCCATTTCTCTGTAATATATAATTTTCTAACATATTCCTCATAAGATATCTATACCTATTATCATTTGCATTAAATATATGGAAGATTCTTTGATGTTGAAATAAGTTTTCTGCACATAAATAGGAAATATCTGACATTGTTGGTCTACAACAAGTTCTGATCGAAGAGAGTTTTTCCCTTATTATAAGCCACAATCGCACGGGAGCAATCTTATCAATGTGGTTATAAGGCTCCAACTGCACGAAAGAAATCCTATGGGTGTGATTATGTTTGTAGGTCACAAAATTGAAGCTTTATGCATAAAATCAAGAATGCACTAGAAGTATGACAGTCCTACAGATATGGAGCATACATCAAAATATCCTATGAGTAAGGAAGTTTGAATGTTTGAATTACTTTAGAGAATGTAAATGTGTTGACTAAACTTGTGTTTGCGCGGGACCAGAATATGAATATGAGTATGTTATTTTGATTTGATCACTGAAGTTAGTATATGATAGTATTTGATAACAATTGCAAGGGTTTGACAAGATTTGGCTTATTGACTTAGAACTTTGACATGATGCTTGATGTTTCATAAACATGTTTTGGCTTATGGATTGTTTGAATTCATAGTGATAACAAGTTTGAGTTTTGATCTGATTTGGTATTTGATGACTGATGATTTTCCTTGATGACAGTGCTATGTGGGCATAGTGACTTTCATTGATTGATGTTCACATTGATTTTGTATTGCCTTCATTGAATTTGGCACATTGGTTTAAGTGTAAACAATTGTAACTTATCCTTGGTATATGCGTTCGCATCTAGTGACATAAATAATTCATATTATGATTATGTGAATGGCCTAATGGAATTTTATATTGCTTAAATTTGTTGACATGGCAATAGATGAAGTCATGACTTGGTATTTGGATATGAGATCTACGTGTCACCTGGTTCAAAGAGTTTACTATAGTGATATTGGTAGAAACTTTTATGATTTTGATATGATCTATCATTTGAGGCTTGATAAGATGACTTGCTTGATTTGATTGCATAGTATTGATTTGTGTAAGGCTAAGCACATTGGTTTGGTCAAGTGTTATATTTGTAGAAAGAATTGTATAAAGCAAGCTCCCTGAGCCTAGTGTGTTTGCATTGACAATTACCTTGTGAAGCCATGAAGATGTGAAAATCCAAACCTATACTTCAAAAGAGGTCCAAGGTATGACTTTAATTTTGGTTTTATATACTGATAGTCTATTCTTAGTAGGTAATGAGCCTCTGGTGATCAAAGCAAGAGGGAGTTGGAATTTGAAGCTCAAAATGATGAATCATGTCATGATGAATAATTTTTCAAAGATTGGAAAAAAAAATCTATATCGTGAAGTTATTAAATATTTTTTTTGGAAAATGGAAATGAAAATCCTTGGACACTCCGATGGAATGGAATTTCAAGAAATTATGAAAAGATATTGTTGAACTTGCCCTGGTAACTACTAGTCGATTGAAGCATTGATGTTCCATGTGAACACATGTCCATATATATATATATATATATATGTTACAACAACCTGAATGATTTCATCATTGAGTCTCTTCATACACATTGAGTTGTCATTGAGCACACTTCGAGATATTTGCATAGGATGATCGATTTTGGTCTGAGACATTCTTCCTTTCATATGTGATTACATGGATATACTTATGTTGTTTGAGATCATTATTTATAATATGAGCACATTTGGGTGTTTCTTTGTATGATATCTGCAATGATATTTTTGATAAGAAGCTTGTAGCTTTAAGCATGACTAAGGTTGAAAATGATGTTGATGGCATAGCTAACTGTGAGGCGGGTTGAAGAAGCTCTTTGGAGAGTTATTTGAGTAGGTTTTGGATATGACAGGGATACATTGTGATAATATTGAGTGGGATCCGATTGGCAGAGAATCTCATATATAGCTAGGACTGAGATCTCTTCATATATTGAGACAATGTTGTCATACGAGACAATCTTAGGCTTGTGGTAGCTGCCTCCGTGAGAGGGAGGATGAATAAAATATCCTTTTACTGATATATATATTATTGATATGATATTTGATTTGATTTTGACATGATGATTAAGCAGGTACCAGATATGAGCACGATGATATGTTTCTGATCTATAGAGAGAAGAACTGATCGAGAAAATTGAGCCAACTCTTCCCCCCTGTCTAAGCTCCCAGGGTGAGGAATTGAGATGAAGGGAAACTAGGGTTGAGGTATCTCTGGACAATAGGGTCATAGATGTTTCTCCCTGATATGTTACCCATAGGGTTGGACATGTTGCTCCCCTATCTTGGTCTTTGCAGAGTATACCCTAGTTGACATCATACCCACAAGCTGGGCTTGTTGGGATTGTCCCTCCCTATTTGGCCAATGGGTTGAAGAGGCTTGGGGTGTGTGATTCTTACTTTTGGTAAGTTGGGTATCTAACCCAAGCTTGGATTATGATGCAGGTGTTCTACCACATGGCTCTTGAGGGTCATTGTTGGGAAGATCAGTGGGGAAATATGATGGGTTAAGATGTGCTCCCCTATATCACCTATTGCTCGATATGGGGTTGGAGATGTTTTTCTCCCCCGCAAGATTTTGGGTTGAGATGTGCTCCCTAATGGTAATCTCTCTGATCTTTCCCAAGTGGTAGCATTGAGCTCCCCGCTGGCAGTGATTCCAGGTGGTAGTAGTCGCTCCCTATAAAGGGTGGTAGCTCAGGCTCCCCTCCGATATCAAATTCTTCTTCTTTTAGATTCGAGGTTGTTCAACATATGAGCAGGAACAATCAAGAGATAAACATGAATAAGCAAGAGATGAATAAAGATAAGCAATGATGACATTTGATAATGAGATACTTGAGATTGGATATGATTTGATGACAAGATTCTTGCGATGATTACATGATGTAGTTGGAATTTCTCCCTATTTTAGAGGGAATGTTAATTTGGTAGCTAAGTGACAAATTCCAACTATGGGATGAGATTCCTCTTTTTGAGAGGACCAATTTTGACTATTGAAGCACTCAATTTGGATAAGGGAAAGTGTATTTTTGAATTAAATCCCACATGTGCACATTTGATCAGGTCGGGCCTAAAGCAAATTGGATCCCTTTGGAAGGTTATAAATACAAGTGACTTCAACCTCATTTGGACATCATCTTGGATCATTCTTTTATTCTTTTTGTTGGTTTTGGCTCACTCAGGTTTGAGGCAAGTTCGTGGAGATTAGCTCACATAGGTCTGAAATTGCAAGGTCTGAAGCTCGAACGTGTGTTCTAGGGTTTTGGTTCTTAGTCGCAGACATGACACAAACATATTTTGGTCACAACCACAAGCTACCATGCTCATGCGTGCAGTTGAAGGGTTTCAATCGCATGCACATCACCATTTAGGTGTGGTTGAGACCAAGGGTTTGGTTTTCTAGTTCACTGCAGATTTCGCTCGTTGACCGCAGGGTTCAACAATTGACCGCAGTCGGTGATAGTTGATCACAGACTTCTAAATCAGAGTTTTGAGTATTAGCATTGTTGGGTTCATCTCATGGATATTGTTTAGTTGATTTTGATAAATAGGTTTATGGTTGCTAATATGGATCATTGTACTTTCTCTTGCTGAATCATTCAATGATAATATAATAAGAAAGAATAATTTGAAATGGTTTCCCCATAGTCGGTTTTTCCCTAGTCTCCGACCAATCCTAGTGTCTCTATGTGTGAATGTTTTTCTTCTATTGTTCCTTTATGTTCCGTTGCATTAATGATGATGATGTTATTCTTTCTACATAATTAGGTCGATAGGCCTTCCTATGCATTAACAATCGTCTACACTTTTACCCTGCTCCGTTCAATCAGGTGAGACACTTTCAACCGTTGATTTGAAGTGTTCGATTCATTATCCCTCGCCGCGCATCGCATTTGGCAAGCATGCACTGCACTTTGACTGCTTTTTCCAAATATCAGTTGAGTTGCCTTCTTTTCACCTCCGAGTTCTGCTGTGCATTGAACCTGGCCCTGTTATGCAAAAACTCTGATTAGATTGCCACTGGGGGAAATCTTAGGCAGATCCTATTTCTGGAATTGGGTTGTCCAATTTTGTTCCGCCGTAGGACAACATTGCAGCTTTTGAAGTCGACATTCTTCTTTATGTGTGCGAGCATGAAGCCTCCCGGGCGAAAGGTGGCCGAAGAAGGCCAGAAAAAGGGTCACTATCATCTCCTTGACTGGTCATCATCTTTATTTTCTTGATTTTTCAGATGTGAATGATTGGTTTGCGCAGTCAAGACCGTGGAACACTGGAGTTTATATTTGCTACTTCTTTGCTTTTGAATGGGGATAATGTTCTAGCATTGCAGGGCTGGGTTTTGTTTTTTGTGGTTCTGTTATGGCTCATGAATGGATGTGTTTATGGATTGAAATTTAAGGAAAATATGGGTTTACTGTAGCATATGAATGGGATGCATCCAAGCATTGAAATTTCAGAAGTTGGGTTTATTGTGCATATGAAATGACATGTGTTCATGCTTTTGAAATTTTACTCAGAGAAAAGAAAAGATGGATTTGGTATTGCATATGAATGAGATGTATTCATGCATTGAAATTTCATTGAGAAGACGTAAAAGTTGGTTATTATAGCATCTAGATGGACTTGTTCATGCATTGAATGCTCATTAAGAATCAATAGATGGCAGGTTTGTGACAGGGTGATGCATTTATAATATGGTATTTACGCTGATTGCAATGTGTTTATGCATTGAAATTTCAACAGAAGATGGGTTTACTATAGCATATGAATGAGATGCATAGCTGATTTGGGAATATTTTGCTACCCGTCCCTGCTTATTTCAGTGTTTCGAGCTGTGAATATCTCGTTTCACTATCTTCCTTTTGGCAAAAGAAAGACAATAATGCTGGTGCTACTGAGTTCACATGTTTGATGTTAAATGAAAGAGCTTTGTTTGCTACAAGAGGATGATGTGAAAGCAGAGGGTGAAGAATTTGCTCCTACTCGTATTTCTTGCGGTGAAGCTCAAGTTTGTGAACAAGTAAAGGGTAAGGCTTTACATGGCAATATGGCTGAGTCTTCGTTTGCATTCTATTCCATTTCATGGCATTGTTCAGATTATTTAGTCTCACCTTATTTAATTCTTAAAATTTGTTGAAATGCTCGTCATGCTACAAAGCTAGAGGTTGTGAACGTGTTGACTTTATCCGTTTTTTTAACTTAAGGTAATTTTATGCTAAAAAGAGATGTAAATTCTTATAATTATTACATTCCATGATTTTGGTGGTTCCAGGGTTTAAGCCACGCCTGTATCGTCATATTCGTTGGTTTAGATCTGTTTATTTTGAGTGTTGTGGTTAATTTATGGGTAATCAATTTCAAAAGAGTGCGAGCTTATAAGAGCTTTTTAGTAGCCCATATTTAAACTCGGGGTCCTCTTATACTGCCTAATAATTCATTTGAATAAACATCTCTTCTAGAGAAATTCAACAATTCTAATTTAATAATCCTATCGACCTCTCTTTGTACCTTTTGGGACAATGGCTAGTTACATATGTTGTTGAATAATATTGTAAATATGAATAATGTTAAGTTGTTATGAATTTAATATGCAAATGTTAAAATGCAATTATCAAAACAAAAAACAATTAACAAATATCTTTTCTAATAAAACTAAATTAAAATCCTTACCAACCTTAAAAGACTTTTAATAGGATAGAATAAGAAATAATCTAACAAATAATAATGTTTAGAAAATTAAAACAGATTAACACTTAAACCATTATGGAAATGACGTAAATACTTATTTGGAAATAGTGCAAACTATAATATGAACAAAGTAATGAATCAATGGAATATTTAGAGTATTATGGTAAAGATGCAAACTGTAATTTAAAATAAATGTGGAAAAATAAAATTCAACTAAAGTGGGCACACATTTGCAAAGCAGTTATGTGGCCTTAGTCAATAGCACAAAAGAGTTACGTGGACTCAATCAATAGTACAAGAGACGAAGAGAATATTAATAATTACAAATTTATAATAAAAAAAATAAGGTGTAAAGTAATTTTATATACTTATAGCTAGCTTAACACGTCAATACAATATCAATTTATGACTAAAAAAACTTGAATTCTGTTTTTTCAATATATCATGAAAAATCACATCATACTAAAGTCAACCTTATAAAAAAGAGTGTTGAAATGGATGTAACTCATCAAAACCTACAATTAAATGTTATGGTGAAGAAAGAAAATAAAGAAAGAAAAAACAAATAGCCTTATCAAGGCATCATTACCACATTTTTTAATGAGCAGAACACAACAACTTTGCAACCAAACAGAATATGACAAAAGTAAAAAAAGGCCATGTAAAAAATACAAATGGGTTGCAAAAACATAAATTATATAACTAAAAACAATGGAAGGTATCAATCACAAATTTTCTTCTTTCTAGGCCACTCAAAAGTAAAAAACACCAACCACATAAAAAATGCAAATGGGTTGGGAAGGTATCAATTATATGACTAAAAACACTTAAAAGGTATCAATTATAATTCTTATTTCTGGCCAGCAAACAACAAATAAAAAACATAGCATAAAACCATTCCAAGTAGGCATGTTCAAATGCAAAAAGCTTACGATGATGTTAACATAAAAGTATTTAAAATTAATTAAAATTATAAAACAATTTAATTACAAAATATTATAAAATAAATATATAAATCTTAATAAATGGGTTAGATTTAATCGTTAAAAATAATTTTTTTGATTATATGGTAAGGTTCAAATTCAAAATAGAGTTAAGTGGTCACAATAAGTAAAGCTAAGAAAAAGAAAAAAATGAAGTGATCATTTTTTACATAGATTAGTAGGTAAAATCATTAATATAAAAGGCTTTATTATAATTGAACAGTAATAGAAGTATGTATATTCTCACATGAAATATAAAGATATTTTTCACATGCATAAATTAAAAAACTAAAAAATCTTCAAATTGTTGGAATATTTTTTTATTAAATTTTTAAAAAGTAGAAAATATGTCCAACACTACTACACTAAAACTTGAAAATAAGACCAAATAAAAACCTATCTCAAAACCCAATAAAACCTTCATATCTAAATTGTAAAATCCATTTAAAATGGACAATGCCTTAAGCATACACAAGCTAATAGGTAATAAGTAATGTTAAGGGTACAAAAGAGTTTATCATAACAAGGAGAATGGATAATATTAAGGGTATAAAAGGCTTTATCATAAATAATGAGGATTACAGGCAAATGCCTTGGGGTAAAGTGGTAAGAAAAGCTTCTTGACATTTTGAAGAGTTGGAAAAATCAATCATTTTAGTGTTGAGATTATATAAAAAATTTAAATAAAACAAAATAATACTTTAAGAGTCAAATGTATGTGCACACACATTGACTTTTCAAGCTTTAGAAGTAGAAAAAATAAAAATATATATCCATCCTAACTAGAAATTACTAAACAAAATTATTCTAAGAATTAATATGTATTGGGTTTTATGTTACTACCAACACATGACTATGCCAAAAAAATTGAAACTAATACTCCATTGAATGAAAGAGATAATTTAATAGTCATCAATGAGTAAAGGTGTCGTTCTCAAATGTGCATTTCCTATGTTATGATCCCTATCTTTGTCTTTAGAAGTCCCTCGCATTTTCTCAAAATATGAGAAGGAATTGAGAAATATAGAAATCAATTATATTTCTTATGAAATATTTTATTAATAAATAAAACAAAATGTGATACCTATACAAAGAAACTGGAGGAGCAAACATGGTGGAAAGATTAACTCAAAACAATTTGTATATTCAATCACAAATCCCATATACATGCCACATAAATAGTGCTTGATGAGATCCAACAATTTCTAAAGTGAGAGATTATTGTTGAGAAAATATCTCAACAAACCAATCTACCTATTTACTAATGTAAGCATTGTTTACAAGTCCCCCCTTTAATGCTTACATTATATCATTGCAAATATTAATACAAAAAATGACAAATTACAATTCAGATATCACATCTGTCTGGCTGGTCTTGTTCAACACTTATCCCCTCTCTGAAGTGTCCCAGACAATGCTCTTTTCACCACCACAATCTTCAAGCTTTCATTCAACTCATTTAAGACATAATCGTCTCTGACTATCTTTAATTAAATCTGAATAATTGACACTTCTCGATATTCTAAGGAAAATCTTGATACTCAACTACCCTATGGACAAACTCCCATCTATCAAAGTGCAATGAACTACACTTTTTGATAGTTGTATAGGTGAGTTGTTTGATTACTAGACATATTCAGCAGTCAAGTATGCAACTGACCTTTCTAGACACATGGATCTCATAACATAACATGTAATTGATGCTCTTAAAGCTCGAAGCACAAGAAGATCCATAAGTATATAATATATTCACACAATTAACTTAGTGATACATTCTTGAAGTACTTTGAAAACCACTAGTATAATTATGTTCCTCCATTCATTAATTGATTTTCCACCTTTGCTTTATGAATTCACGTACAAGCACACAAATTTTACACATAAGATAGAGTTTACACAACCATACACAAAAAAAGACATTTATCCTCTCAAAAGGGCTTCACTTTAACAACATGTTCTTTGCAAGCTTGTCATATGCCTTGGAAGCTAAGCTCAATACAGTTTCACTCGATGCCCCAAGAGCCTCTCCTACGCTAGTTTGTAAGAGTGTTAGAAGTATACTCTTTGCTGCACCTGCTCACACCCACTCATAACCATTGGGTTTGTTCATTGTTTGATGACCCACAATCTGCTTCAACAACAATTTTTCATATATGGTATGGCAGGAAGAAGGGAAAATAGATTGCACAAAAGGGTTTCATTCCAACAATTTTGCATATGTGGCAGTAAGAAGGGCAAATATATTGCACAAAAGGGTTTCATTCCATATGTGGCAAGCCCTGCTTTTCATTCATCGACCATAAACTTGCAATTAGTATATTGTGCAGACGAAGAAACTGCCTCTATCCACGACCGATTCCTTGAAGTCATCTTCTTCTCCTCTTCCTTTTCCAGCTACAACACTTGAGTATGTGGACAACCCTGAATGGCTAATTTTGCAAGCAACAATGTAGGTCTTCTGAAAGGCGAAGCTATGGTTCACATGAAACAATGCATTCAGCTTCAAGCACTTACTATGTTGAAAATGGCACGTAGATCTTTACTCCACTCTTACTCTTTGTTGGAGGCATAATTAAAATCGGGCAAGCCAAAAAGAGCCTATCGGGTTGAGCAAGCAAATAGGATACAGTGGCAAGGAGTCAATAAGAATGATGGAAAATAAAATACAATGCTTACTCTCACACAGTGAACTTCACCGATGGGCAAATCTGAAAAAGAAAAATTCAACACCATCTCCGCAGATGGAACCAAGACAATCACGGATGTGATAGCAACAGTCAAACTTACACTACCCTTCCACGATCAAGGTACATCAACCTGCCACAGAACTCAGCGATCCGCAAAGAGATTCAAAGAAATTTATTCTCGTTGCAAGTGATTGTGCCACTCACGCAGCTTCAACACACCTCCCTTTGCATAGAGCGTGGTTTTTGTTTGTCAACAACTTGATCTCCATTCGATGATATAACGCATCTCGTTCTTCACAAGGGCACCAAAAAACAATCACCATTAGTAGTTGCATGACTCACCAAAAAAAACTTCAAACACGTAAACTATTTTATGGACGTAGGATTAGCTCTCATGCCCCTCACATCTTCTGGCCTTCCCATAAGGGGCTTAAGTCAGAACATGCTCTGATACCAACAAAGAAATTGGAAGAGCAAATATTGTAGACATATGCATTCAAAACAATTCGTATATTCACTTACAAACCCCATATACATGTCACATAAATAGTGCTTAATGAGATCCAATAATTTCTAAAGTAAGAGATTATTGTTAGTAAAATATTTCAACAAGACAATCTACTCAACAAACCAATCTATCTATTTACTAATGTAAGCATTATTTACAAGTTAAATCCACTACCTTGGTCATCCACGGATGAAAAAATTGACAAGTTTTTATCAATATTGTCCCAACAAACCAAATTCACAAGGAAAATACAAAATGGATAAAGGGAAAACAAAGATAATGAAAAGCATATCAACAAAAATGAAAGTCACAAATAAGTTGGTCATGATTTTGTGTATACCAATTGGTTTGTGTGGGTTTAGTTCTCACCAAATCAGAGGTTCAAATTTCATGAAAGGAGTTGAGGATGAGAGTTACCTTTGGGGGAATTAAATTGTCTCAAGGAGCGTCCAAACATGACCCAGCTTCACAAAATCCAACATTGAGGCTACCCAACTCTCTTCTCCTAGCCTACCAAAATGACGCTCTATTGTAATCTCTACCAACATAGATTCATCTTAACTCCAGATCTTCCAAGCATCGAGAGTGATCAAATCTATGAAGATTCAAACTTTTTTTGAATGCAAAACTTAAGAAAATGTTTTCAAGTCCAAATATTTGATTCCCCTCGACTTTTGGTAGATTCAAAGTTAAGATGGAGAAACACACTAATAATGTATAACCTTGAGGGTTAGATCAATTGGTTGAGTCCGGTCATTAAAGCACTTGTGCTATTGAGAGACCATGAGTTCAATTCTCCGACCTCCATGGTTGAGCTAGCAAGAAGTGATCCCTTAGGGTGGACTAGTACATTACGTATATTAAAAAATGAATGAGTTACAAATCTCCCTAGTTAGAAGTAAAAAACATATATTCATAGATCTCTCATAACTATTTTTGTTATAAATATTTTTTTGAATGTTTATATATATATATAT
>APFE030870901.1:1240-45702 GCA_000404065.3 Pinus taeda | reverse complement strand
AAAGCTGACTAAGTTGCCAAGTAATTGTCTTAAGCCCGCAGGAATTATAACCTATAGTTGCTGTAACACCAGAAACAGCAACTACGCAGTTGCTGCAACACCAGAAACAGCAACTACGTAGTTGCTGCAACACCAGAAGCAGCAACTACGCAGTTGCTATAGTCAGCAACAGCAACCATCTAAAGTGGGTTATTTTGCAACAATTGGGAACAACAACGGAAACTATCTGAGGAACGCTGACGTGGCTGATCAAGAAGCTGTCTAAAGCGGGTAGAACACAGTTACCAGGACTTAAACCCGGAATAGTATGGGGAAACGGCGAAGGAATACGAGAATCCCAAGAAGACGGTCGAAGTTGGTTACCAGCTGTGTAACAGTCAGAACCTAAGAAAGAATATATTATTATACTGTTGCAACAGCATTTCTGTAATTCTTATCTTTAATTGAACGGGTTAACCGAATGAACTGTAACAATCTATTGTAATAGATGTCTCCTCTATAAAGAGGAGACATCTACATTAGTAAGGGAGGATGGTCTGTGAGTGAAATTTTGAGAAACATCAGCAAGTCTGAACTTTATTGTATTCGAATCTTTTGGCAGATGAATAGAAGAATGTTCTGAGCATTTAAGCTATTCTTCATGTTCTGTGGAATCTTGTGAGAGGGACTTGGCCCACCTTCCTCACAAGATTCACCCATTTACTTTGTTGTCAAGTGTGTAAGTGTGTGATAGTTTCTTTCTGCAGATACTCTGTTTGGATTTTGTAGCATTACCTCTTGTAATTATGTTTTGCTAGCACTCTGTTTTATTAATTGGTTGAAGTTATGCAAGTGTATTTCACCGGTGAATCTGAGTGCAGTGTGCATTAGCAATCTGATTCCAGGGGCAGGTGCTGAACGTCCTCACTTGGAGGATAGGGTCCTGATCCTCTGCCAATAGAGCATCCATCTCTTTGCTTTCCAGAATTGTAATCTTAATTAATTATTTTTATTTTATCAGTACTGTGATAACTTAGCGTAGGACTTACAGCTCTTAATGCCTTTAGAATTAAAGTACATACAGTACGTGGTAGCCTTTGGAATAAAAAGACTTTCCCAGGTTGACAATTAATGTGGTACTTGATTGTTTAAGCAATAAACAATTCAACTATCCAACAAGTACCCTCCTAAAGGAGAGGTGTGCAATTCCAAAAGTATCTTTTGTTTTATTTGGGATTTCTTACATACACATAAGTGATCTTTGTACCATAATGAATCATTTTTCTAGATAAATGTATCATATGTGTTGGGATCTTACTGCAACTTTTGAATGAGTGTCCACGCCTATTTGTCATTATTCCATTCCTCCCTTTCTTCAATTATCCAATCAGACTCGATAATAGAAATGTCATAAAGCAGTGCTTCCACATCCTCATCCCTTCTTGAGAGTGCATCTGCAACAACATTTTGCTTCCATTTTTTGTAGATGATTTCAAAGTCACAACCCAACATATTTTTGACCCATTTTTGTTGCTCTTCTGGAGATAATCTTTGTTCCAAGAAATATTTAAGAATATCATGATCCGTTTTTACCTTGAAGTGGCTTCCCATTAGGTAAGGGTGTCATTTATTCAATGCATGTAGGATTTCCATGATTTCCTTCTCATAAATATATTTTTTAAATACTTTCCCTTTTTTGAATGACTTTCAAAAGAAATGAGTCTTCCTTCTTGCATTAAAATAGCACCAATCTTGTTTCCTAAGGCATCACATTCCACAATAAAAGTTTTTGTGAAGTCTGGTGCAGCTAATATGATATCTTGACACGTTGCCTCTTTAATATGTTCAAAGGCCTTAGTTTCTTATGGAGTCTAATAAAATGCATCTTTCTTCGGTAATGTTGTTATAGGTGCTTCTATCTTCCCATAATTATTAACAAACTTGTGATAATACCCCATCAACCCAATAAATCCTCGAAGACGCCTTATATTTGTGGGAATTTTCCATTCCTTAATGGGTTTAATTTTGTTAGGGTCTACTTTAACACCCTCATGGGATACAATATGACCCAAATATTAAAATTCATGTACCCTAAAGAAATGTTTGGAGAGTTTTTCATACAATTATTTCTCCTCCAACATTTGACCACCCTATCAATATGTTGAACATGGTCTTTTCATGACTTTCTATAGATCAGTATATCATCAAAAAATACTAACACAATTTTTCTAAGGAAGGGTTTGAAAATGAAATTCATCAAACCTTCAAATTTTGAAGGTGCGTTAGTAAGGCCAAAAGGCGTGATTAAAAATTCATAATGACCTTCATGAGTTAAAAAAAAAAAAAATTCAGAATGTATTCTATGTTCATTCTAATTTGATGATACCTTGAATGAAGATCCATTTTGTGAAGTAAATTTCTCCATGTAGTTTACCTAACAATTCATTAATGATAGGAATGGTAAAGTTATATTTAATAGTGAGCTTTTTGTGCTCTCTATAATCTGAACACATACACCATGATCCATCCTTTTTGTTCACCAATACTACTAGAGAAGAAAAATAACTTTGGCTATGTTGAATTATACATGCCTCTAACATTTCTGAAACCATAAGTTCAATTTCACTCTTGGGTATAGGGATATCCATAAGGTCTAATGTTTGGAGGAAAACTTCCTGGAATCAAGTGAATAGCATTATCATGATCACAAATAGGTGGGATTCCTTTGGGGGTCTCAAATACCTTGGAATGATTGTCAATGACTATTTGGAGATCTGAAGAAATGGATGACTTAGATGTTTGAAAATCTAGGGAACATAATTGTGCAATTACCCCTCATTGTTCCTTATTCAAAATATTTGTCATTCATTACAACTTATTATCTTCCCAAGTTTCCCTACGATACCCCTTAATTAAATTTCCTTTCCTTCTAAGAATATTTTCAACAAAATTTCCTGAAAATTAAAAGCTACCATTCGTAAATATTGTAACCATTGGACTACAAATACATCTACACCTCCCATTAGAATGGAAAGCATTGGACTATTCAATACATATTCTCCCATGGTTAGACTGATACTATGGCACTTCCCTGAGAAATTTATGGTTCGTCCATTTGCAACCATTACTTGACACTCTAGTGTTGGATATAGAAAGAAACTTAAATCCTTGTCCATCTTACAATGACTAAAATTATGGGTAATACCATAATCAATCAGCACTATTACCTTATTTTTCTTGATATATCCTTCTATATTGATAGTTTTAAGAGTGGTGATTCCTACCAATGCATTACCAGATATGCTCAGATTCATTTCTTCTTTCTTTGGGGTTGATTCCTAGTGTCTATCCTATTGCTTTGATTTTTCTTGTTCCTTTTCTTCCTCCCCTTCACAATCTATGTAAAACAATTTCTTCTCAACACACTTATGACCCTTAGTTTATTTTCTATCACAACTGTAGTAAAGACCTTTTGCTCTTTTTTCCTCCAGTTTTTGTGGTTTCAATATTGTAGGTTGTGGGAGGCTAGGAGCAACAACACTTCCATCTTTATAGTTATGAGTGATAAACTTCCTTGTTGCCATAATTTTTCTTTCAACTTTTCTTGCCATCCTAAATGCATTCTCCAATGACTTAGTTTCCCAAAGGTGAACCTCATGTCTGATGTTATCCTTTAAAGTCCCTATGAAGGAATCATTCATATGCTCATCTAGAATATCATTTACCTTGATATTCAATCTTTGGAAGTCCTCAATGTGTTTTGACATTGAACTCTTTTGTTTGAGAATTACAAATTGGCTAAAGAAGGTATTTTTATTTGTATCCTCATAATGTGCTACCAATACTTCTCTGAAAATTGTCCAAGTGACAATTGAGTTATAAGAATAAAACCATATATACCACCCAAAATAATTTTGTTCTAAATATAAATATGCAATGTGTACCTTTTGTGTGTGTGACACATTTTGTAGATCAAAGAATTGCGACACATTTTGTAGATGAAAGAATTTCTCCATATGCAATATCCATGTTATCGGATCCTTTCCATCCAATTTCTGCATATTTATATTTGGAATATGTTTGGTCTTCATCCCAAAGTTAGAGTCTCTAAAATCATGATTCACATTATATTTTTCTCTTCATGAGTTTCATGTAATACCTTATCACCACTAAAAATCATTTCTTCTAGCAACTTTACCAAACCTTCCATGTCTTCTATTAAAGTATTCATGTCTCCTTTTAAGCCATCCATGTCCCCTTTTAATCCATCCATATATCCTTTCGGTTCATATTGATTTATCTTTGTGAAAAAAAATTGTTTCACTTGGTCCTGTAATTTAGATATATCATGTTGCAATTTTTCCTCTTCATGCTTCATAGTAGAGATTTTTTATGGATTAATGGGTGTAGAATTCTTTTTTTTACGAATATTAGAACCAAATAATGATATCTATACTTCAATATTCCCTTTAAATCACTTTAAACTGATTTTTCAAACAAAAGTTATGTAATTTTTACAAGCATACACACCTTTCTCTTGATTTTAGGACCTCAATATTGAAACTAATGTATATCTCTAACTTCAGCTCTCCAAGATCTGAAATTTCATCTTGTGGTATCCTTCTTAGTCTTCTTTCCATTGCCAAAATTAATATCGATATTGGATTCCTCAAGATAAATTTATGCCCAATCTCCCATGATGGTCGGGTTATGGATTGGTTCAAAAGATCAAACTTGCATGGAATGCCATGTGTCATTGTTTCAACCAATGGCCTTGAAAATTCTACATGAAAAACTACAGTTTGTGCAATTTCAGTAGTATTTTATGAAATTCAAATTCGATGCTCATAGGGAAAGTTATGAAAAAATTCCCTAGGTCGCATGTTTAAGACTAAATTTATGGCATGCAAAAGTCATAACTTCTTTAGACCATATCTCTAAAAATATAGTGAAAAAAGATCTGAAATTTTTACATTAATTCCACCAAGATGTTTTCTCCATGTGTTCAAAATTTCATCTTTCGAAGCCTCATAGTAAAAATGTTATAGTGAAAATTTCAAGATGACTTGTTTGAAGCAGCAAAACCCTAGAATCCAAAGCTTTGATACCAAATGTTGTGCAACTAGATCACAAAACAGAAGAAAAAATAGATCAATTACTTGGAAATTATCTTCTTCAAGGGGGAAACCTCCTTTACATCACATAAATGAACAATTATTAGGTGATACAAATGACAAGACCTCCTTGGTATATATAGGAGTCTAAAGGGTCACAATATAATCAGGTCCTACATAACAATAATAATGTAAGGGCTCAACAATAACAATATTGGGCTTCTATGGGGCACAACAATAACAATATAAGGGCTACATGGGGCACAAAAATATAATATGGGGGCTACACTAGTATTGTAGGGACCTAACAAACAAACAGGACATATGAACATTTATTAGATGTCAACCACATGGACATCCACCTATTAGGCGTAGCTAGAAGCTCGTAGGGTTTGTGGATCTTATTGGTCAAACTCAAAGTCAAATGTGGCTATGGAATGTTTTTTTCATGTAGAATGTCAAGGAATTGACCTCATCATCAAGTGAGTGTGGAGAATATCAAGCAAGCAAGCTCTGGAATCTAGAATATTAGTTTATGATTTGTTAACAATATCCCTCTCATGATTCTCTCCTTCAATAGTGAATCATGAGAGAAATTTTCATATTATGATTTCAAAACTTAGATGTCAAATTTATAACTTATCTCTTGGCATTAATTTCTTAAGTTGTTAATCTTGAACATCTTATAAAAATGCTTCGATCTAAAAGAAAAATACAATTAGTGTTAATCTTGTATTATTTTTATTATCCTCTAGAGAAGAAGACTATGTTATTATAGTAATTCAAATACTTTATTCTATGGCACAATTGTGATTGTGTTGACAGTCAAACTTTGTGATCTGAATTCTTAGATTCTCACACTCACTAGGAGGACCCCCTATGGAGTTGTGAGAGTTAGTATAGATATTTCTTTTATATTTTTATTTTATTTACTTTGTGTAGTTATATTAGAATTCATTATAATTTATTTTTCAAATAGCTACATGTTTTAATTACTCTGTTTTTAATTCTGATTTTGTGTATTTGTCTTTGGTTCATGACAGGTGAGCGCTTGACAATGAAACAAAAACTCCAAAAATATTTAGTTTATGCTTAGTCTCAGAGTTATATTGGATGTTATGATTATTTATGGTTATGATTGCACACATCAATAATCTATGAAGGATTTTGCATTTGAATTCTCGTTCAGTTCATCAATCATTGCTTTGTAGAATAAGTGTCATTCTCAAGTTTTGTAGAATAGCTCTAATTTCAAGTTGATAAAATAGACTTTATTTTCGAGTCCATTAGAATAGACCTATTTTAGTTTTATAGATTATACTTATTATAGAATCATTTCAAAAGCATTTTAGAATAAATTTCCTCTTCAAGTCAACTAGATTAATTAAATTTCCTTTTATTGTTCAATAGATAGATTTTCATTCCTTGTTCAAATAGAATAGATTTCAATTAATGTTCAAGAGAATATATTTCAATTCCTTGAGAAATAGCATAGTTTATTTCAAACTTTATTTACATTGAAGTGGCCTTTTAAACTAAACATGTGTGTATGATTAATAATATCTAGTCATAAATAGGTTTGATTTTCAATTAGATTAGCTTTCCTTGATTAAAAGTAGATTTATAACATATATGGTCAATAATGTAAGGAAGAAATTTAACCGATAATTAAATTACCCAAAACTTTTAGTTTGATAAACAAACACAATGTGTCAAATGGGTTCCCTTGGAAAAATGGGGTACAACACATCCTTCCATAAATTATAAAAAAAAATCACCATTTATGGAACTTTATGGATATCATCCTCCATCCATCACATCACCCTTGAAAGGGACTATAAAGGATCAAGCAATAGACAATCACATATGCCACTAACAAGAGTTTCTCAAACTATTGAAGAACAACTTGGCTATAGCACAAAATAGGATGAAACAATGAGCAGATCAACATTGCAGTGAAAGAGAATTTGAAGTAAAGGATTGGGATATTATATATAATACAACCACAACCATATAAATAGATTACCCTCAAGCAAAAAAAGAGGAAAAATAAATTAGCACCAAGGTATTATGGCCCCTATAAGGTGTTGCAGAGGATTGGAAGTATGGTTTACAAATTGGTGTTTCCTCCAAGTTCACATGCACAACAAATCTTCCATGTTTCTTGCTTAAAGAAGGTAATCGGTGAAAATATCTCAGTCCAAAATATTTTATGAGAGATTAATGAAGAAGGGAAAATCATACTAGAACCAGAAACAAGGATTAATAAACTAAGAAATTAAGCAATTATTTAGTACTTCATCAAATGAAAGAACCTACCACTGGAAGAAGCGACATGGGAAGATGTGTTTTTCATGAAAAAACACCCAAAAATAGTTAAGTGTTGAGGACAACACTTATTTGAAGGGTTGGGGCATGTTAAGTCCTATATAAGCCTCATTTTAATGCTAAAAAACCTTATTAAGTCCTAGATATGGAGCGATTACATTTCTATTGTTATGTTTTTAATATAGGCTAGAACCTTTCATGGTCCCCTTTTATTATAATTTTACCCTTTGTCTCCTATATATATATAATAAGGAGACTTAGTATTAGGATCATCAAATATTGACTTGTACAATGTATTCATTGTAAAAGGAGGTTTCCCACTCAAAGTGAACTATATTTATTGGTTTCTTATCATTTTTAAGGCATGAGTTTCACAACATTATTCTAAATTAAAGGCCTAATTGGTATACAACACATTAGGCTATTCATAGTTAGATACATGGAATAGTGGTCAATAAATTCCTTGCAACTAAGAGAAGAAGATAGATCTTTGTACAAGGCAAAGGACAGAGAAGAATAGAACTTAGATTAGACTTTCACAAAGCATCCATGTCGTTATAGTGAGCGGGCTATAATTCCCTTGGTTATAGATCAATTTCCAAGTTTATTATTGCTACCCTCACTTTAACCTATAAAATGGAGGAGAGCACCTTTATTGTGTTACTCCTTTAGATAGATTATCCTAGATTCTTATTGCTTATAAGATGCAAAAGGGTAAGACCTAGGGTTTGTGAGATTCAAGATCTAGAGAAGACATATAGCTTGTGGGATGTGCATGCTAGATGAATATTGGTATCTTTGACATTATTAGTTGGTGTGGTGTTATCTACATGAAGGATCTTGTAAGAACATGTGTATTCCCTTGCAACAAGGATAATGCTTGTGAGATGCATCTCCTAGGGTTACCTAGTTTTTAGATGCAAGAAAAGAGTGTGAAACTTGTGTGATGCAGATATATATGGTTGGAAATCTAAGGTGATGATGTTTTTTTTTAGCTCCTTATAGAGGCTTGTGTGTCTTGGTGAGATTCCTTGCTTAGCGCATTAATAAGTGGTTAGGTTTTGTAGTGATTGTGGATCCCTTATATATGGTTTCAAAAACATTAGAGCATATTTTTCTTGACACGAGATGAAAGTACCTTTTCTATCAACTTGGGATGAGATAAAGTATTATTCTTTATCTATATTATTATGATAATAAAAAGTATAACCATTCTAGTCCTACATTTTGTACTTGAAATTTTGATTTTCAAAAGTGGCTTACTCATGTTTAAGAGTGAAATTCAAGGTTGTTTTGTTATGTTGATTTAATTAATAGTTATGTTGAATACTTTGTTGATTTGGAATGCTTAAGATGAACTTTTAAATATAATGTATTGGTTTTTTTTTGCCTAACCTACAGGGATTTGAATTTTGAATTTCATGCTTTACATATTACTTCATAACAAGGTGATTGCCAATTGAGATACAACCATTGGGCCAAATATAATGTATTGTTATTATAATTCTACTACAAGTAAAAAATAATGTCCATATATGTTTATTAATATAGATCTTTCCATAAGGGATATTGTAATGATATATGCTTAAAGTATGTCAATGATTTATATTTACTTGGACTTACCTAAACAAAGTAGTGAACAATTTTAAGTATCTACAAGTGGCTATAAAATATTTGAGTTAAACACTAAGGTTTATATGTGATAGATTCATGATCTCATTGAATGAAGGTAAATTTTATAAATTTAGTAAAGTGCATTTTTCTTTGTTGGAGTTATTTGGATTTATTAAATTTTTTGCATTAAATTGCATGAGATTAAGAAAATCATTGTACTATATAAGAACAAGTAACCATTAGTCATACAAAATGGGATATCATAGAATAAGAAACCCATTGTCCTATAAGAACAAGGAACCATTAGTCATACAAAATGGGACAAGATAATGGTCCACAACAAACAAAATTTTAAAAGGAATTGTTATAGTTTGTGGTAATTCGTTATCACACCAAATGGGACAATATAAATATCTATGTTAAACAACATGACTAATATTTTACAAACAAACATTCAAAAGTATAAAATTTGTAACATTAAATTATATCGATCATCATTCTTTACTCAAGCTACTTATAAGCCTCATTTCTTTGTCACTTGCAAGGAATGTTGTGCTTGAATCAGTTGCAATGTTTCTTTTATTATATAAATTTTGTTCAACATCTCCATCTTCCACCTACAAACATGAAAATAATAAATATAATGATATTTATAATATCATATATATATGTTTATAAAAATTAATAAACTTGTCACAATTGCAAATTCTTCAACACCCATAGAAATCCTTTTGAAATTGCATCTAGTGATTTTTCGCAACATATTTTAATATACATTTAATAACATGTTGTAGCAGCTACAACCACCCTCCAAACTTTTGGCTCGCATGCAAATTTCGGAGCCTACTTTGGATCCTGCGATCGATCATCCTTGGTCACTTATTAGTAAGTTGATGATTTCAAGCTCCCCTCCTTCATCCTAAGATTTTTCTGCATTATCATCTTTATGCAGCATATGTCATTTTGGGACATAAGGGTTGTTGTACTCAAGCAAAGGGAATGTTGTTTTTCTTCAAGGGAATTGTGTGCATATGAGTGGTCATCATCACATAAACATGTTTCACTCTCACTTCACGCACTCTTGTCACGAAGGTCATTGCATCAAGAAAGATATTTCTTATGCATTCTGGATGGACTACGTTGTGTCACTAAGTGTCTGTATGTGATAATAGTGAATTCCTATCAATGCTTACATATGTTTCATTAAACTCACACTTAATTATTTTCTCGAGAAACCTAGCCTCATCCAGCTTCCTAGAACTGTGCGCTTTTCTTCTACAACCTTCAATATTCCTCCCTTTCCTACGGAAACCTCGTAACCCACAAAGACCCTAGCCAGCAGTGTTCTCCAAAAATGTGCAGAGCAGTCAAGCAGCTAGCACTACTCTCCATAAATGTGCAGAGAATTCCAACTTCACTGCACTCAGAAATTGCACAGAGTTTTCCTCCCAAGACCCCCATCCCACAGTAGTGTCCTGTGCCTCAAAACTAAGTAGTTTTATCCAAGCTTCCCTATCTGTCTTGTAATTAGAAACTGTGCAAATAAGCCTCTGAGGGCCTCATTCTGGCAGCAATCACTATCTGCTGAAATTACATAGATCTACCTCTTAGTGACTACAGGAAATGGTGACATGCTAAAATCACTTCCAAGGATTTGAGGAGAAGCACCAAGGAACCAAGTAATGGAAGAGATTAGGACCGCATGCAAAATTCATCGAATGTGTGATCATCTTGAGGGTAAGTGCACCTTTCAAAGTACACCTCTTAGTTGAGTTTGCAGGACTTCTCGTCATTTTCATATTATCCCGTCCTCAATAACATGCATGTGCGCAAACGCAAAAAGTCATTTTATGTGTTTCTTCTACATGTATTGATTTTGTTTCACTTCTTTGACCAATTTTCATCTTCAATTTGTTGATTGCTATGTCATGCTTGCAACCTCGTTTTAGTGATGTTGAAGGTTGTTTTTGAGTTGTGCTCACTATGTAAACATGTATCGCACTCACACACGTTGTTGTAAGCACTATCGCACAAGTGTCATCACGGTCATCCAAATGTCTATCTCAAGTGTCACACTTGTCACTTGAAACCGTCGGTCAGTCACACTGAGTGTATGTTGTCTTGATGGTTCAAGGTGTCTTGTCATTAAGTCATGTTGATTGTGTGTTCGCAAGGTCATGCATGAAAAAGTTCACTCACTCACATACTTAGTCATTTTGTTGAAACTCTATCGACCGGACCACCCCCAAATAGCCAAACCTCTACTGAGTTGAACTACGTAGTCTTAGCCATCAGTGATCATGTATTGCTGCCCAGAATTACACAGAGCTTGAGGCTACCTCCCAAGTAGTCTGCATTTCGCAATATTGGAGCCAAACCAACTGACTGTCACACAGAACAGCACAAAATTTTCTCAGCAATCCACCTCAATCCGCATTGCCCGCAAGAAAATCTATCAAGCCTCCAGCTAGTCCACCAAAGAGTTTGATCGGGCAGTGACCCCATGCCTCACTCCTTCAAAAAATTGTGCAAAAGCTGCCAAGCATGCCCACCTCTGCTAACTAAATAAATTGCGCAGACATGCCAGACATACACCCACTACCTATCACTACACTATTGTCGAAATTTGTGCAATTTGATCAACCAACCTCCTTGTCAGTCGGCCTGCTACTCCTCTTGAAAAATTTGTAGTTTTCATGGGCTATATCCCAGCGACCGAGCATCCTACTCAGCCCAGAAACTGAGCAGGGATGTCCTGCAAGCCATCCTCCAACTCTACACATTTTTGGCAAGCAAGCTCCAGTAGTCTGCCGCCATCCTCCCTGGAGAATCTGCGCAGTTTTCACTTCCAGTTTACCCTTGCTACTTGCACTGTCTCCCTGGAAAAATTATGCATATCTTCCCTCTAGTCAAGCTAGATCCTGCAGACAGTCATAGTTGATCCAGACTGCCCATCTCAACCTCTCAGTGACCTCTACGCAATTTTCATTGACAGTGCCCAGAGCTTGCATCCCGACCTAAAATGTGCTCTGCGCGGCTTCAGAGCCTTGTCCTCTCTCCTAGTCACCTGCATCCGAAAATGAAAGATAATGCATCATGGTAGAATAGATGATTTCTAGATTTGATGTCATCTCATCATGAGTGATTGCAGATACAGGTACATGAATGAAACATGGCATGACGATGAACAATATTAACGATAATAGTCAAGTCCTATCAATGTTTACATATGTTTCACTAAACTCACACTTATCCATTTTCTCGAGAAACCTAGCCTCATCCAACTTCCCAGAACTGTGCGATTTGCTTCTGCAACCTTCAATATTCCTCCCTTTCCTACGGAAACCTCGTAACCCACAAAGACCCCAGCCAGCAGTGCTCTCCAAAAATGTGCAGAGCAGTCAAGCAGCTAGCACTACTCTCCATAAATGTGGAGAGAAGTCCAACTTCACTGCACTCAGAAATTGTACAAAGGTTTCCTCCCAGGACCCCCATCCCGCAGTAGTGTCCTGTGCCTCAAAACTATGTAGTTTTATCCAAGCTTCCCTATCTGTCTTGCAATCAGAAACTGTGAAAATAACCCTCCAAGGGCCTCATTCTGGCAGCAGTCACTATCTGTTGAAATTGCATAGATATACCTCTTAGTGACTACAGGAAATGGTGACATGCTGAAATCACTTCCAGGGATTTGAGGAGAAGCACCAAGGAACCAAGTAATGGAAGAGATCAGGAGGGCATGAAAAATCCATCGAATGCATGATCATCTTGAGGGTAAGTATGGTGAGTAAAGAACACCTTTCGAAGTACACCTCTTAGTTGAGTTTTCAGGACTTCTTGTCATTGTCATATTATCCTGTCCTCAATAACATGCATGTGCGCAAACGCAAAAAGTCATTTTATGTGTTTCTTCTACATGTCTTGATTGTGTTTCACTTGTTTGACCAATTTTCATCTTCAGCATGTTGATTGCTATGTCATGCTTGCAACCTCGTTTTAGTGATGTTGAAGGTTGTGTTTGAGTTGTGTTCACTATCTAAACAGATATCGCGCTCACATACGTTGTTGTAAGCGCTATCGTGCAAGTGTTGTCACAGTCATCCGAATGTCTATCTCAAGTGTCACACTTGTCACTTGAAACCATCGGTCAGTCACACTGAGTATATGTTGTCTTGATGGTTCAAGGTGTCCTGTCATTGGGTCATGTTGAGTGTGTGTTCGCAAGGTCATGCATGCAAAAGTTCACTCACTCACATACTTAGTCATTTTGTTGAAACTCTATCGTCCGGACCACCCCCAAACAGCTAAACCTCTACTGAGTTGAACTATGTAGTCTCAGCCATCAGTGATCATGTACTACTACCCAAAATTGCCCAAAGCTTGAGGCTACCTCCCAGGTAGTCTACATTTTGCAATCCCAGAGCCAAACTGACTGACTGTCACACAGAGCAACACAAAATTTTCTTAGCAATCCACCTCAATCTGCATTGCCCACAAGAAATTCTATCAAGCCTCCAGCTGGTCAACCAAAGAGTTTGACTGGGCAGTGACCCCAGGCCTCACTCCTCCAAAAAATTGTGCAAAAGCTACCAAACATGCCCACCTCTGCTAACTAAATAAATTGCGCAGACATGCCAGACATACACCCACTACCTATCACTACACTATCATCGAAATTTGTGCAATTTGATCAGCCAGCCACCTTGTCAGTCAGCCTGCTGATCCTCTTGAAAAATGTGTAGTTTTCATGGGCTATATCCCAACTACCAAGCATCCTACTCAGCCCAGAAACTGCGCAGGGATGTCCTGCAAGCCATCCTCCTAGCTCTACACATTTTTGGCAAGCAAGCTCCAGTAGTTTGCTGTCATTCTCCCTGGAGAATCTGCACAGTTTTCACTACCAATTTACCCTTGCTACCTGCACTATCTCCCTGGAAAAATTATGTAGATCTTCCCTCTAGTCAAGCTAGATCCCGCAGACAGTCATAGTTGATCCGGACTGACCATCTCAACCTCTCGGTGACCGCTACACAATTTTCATTGAGTGCCCAGAGCCTGCATCCCGACCTAAAATGTGCTCTGCATGGTTTCAGAGCCTTGTCCTCTCTCCTGGTCACCTGCATCCGAAAATGAAAGATAATGCATCATGGTAGAATAGGTGATTTCTAGATTTGATGTCGTCTCGTCATGAGTGATTGCAGATACAGGTACACGAATGAAACACGGCATGATGATGAACGATATTGACAAGGAGTGCATGCTAGGATACTTGTTCGCTATTGGTAAAACACATGGAGCATTCCAAGTACAAACAAAGGAAAGACATGCGCATGCAACATCAAGCGAACACCAAGGCCATCGAAGACTCCACACACCTAGTCATGTGGATGTGAAACTATGATACACCAATAACACATTCATCACTTGGCAACACTATAGCTCGACATGGAAACCACAAACAGCATGAAAATAGCATCTTTATCGTGTCGAGTTATGTCATGAGTCATCTCGGCCACATCACTACTGTGCGCCATATTGTTGTAATCAATGTAATGTAACGTGGAAGTCCAAGAGACCCACATGTAAAGTTGAAGAGTCATGTAAATTTGAAGATTCATGTAAGACAAATAGCCATGAGGGAAGTCCAACACTCACAAGGGTTAGTTTCACCCTTGGCTATATATACCCCTCATTTGTACATGCAAAATACTTTTCACCTTGGCTCCTCCCTCATAGCCTTAAGAGTCTGTAATATTTTCTTTGAGGAGCGAGCAGTGGCTCCAAAGCCCCACTATTGAACTTAGTGATGTAATGGTGTACGGATGTGTCTTGGAACTTTCACTTAATTCAAAAGCCTGTTAACAAGCCAGCACGTTTTCACACATGTATTGTATTCGTTTGTACGACTATTCTTTGGATGCTTGTAATGCATGTTGTTTTAACCTATATTAAGACAGTTGAACTATTTCGGTGGTTTTAGTACATATGTTATTGGAAATGTGTTGTATTAGTTGTTAACATTGTCTCACCCATGTGGTCTATCCCATCGGACACTTGACAGATTCATTCTTGGAAACTTATTATAACACCAGTCGCACTCGTGTGGACTATTCCTCTAGGTGTTGTACGTGTTATCTGTTCACCTTGTGTTTGTGACTGTTGCATCCATGTGGACTACTCCACCCAAAGTTACGCATGTCTTGTTGTGTTGTGTGTCTTTAACAGAGTTGGGACTATTCCCTTTCCACCTGAGACTCACTTCCAACCTCTCCCTCTTCATTGAAATAACTTTGACATAAGTGACACTAAGCACTCACTAGGCACATGAACCTTGTTGTTCAAAGACTAAGTAAACCACTCTCATGTGCTAACAAGCAAGAGCTAAGGCATATCTTTAGATAATGGTAATTGGGCCATCGTACGGGATGGGACTCCTACACCAAACGGTGTGAGGTCTAGTTGGGACTTCATACCATGGAGATCCCCTGAATGTTGACAAGTCTAGCACCATCAACATTTCTGGCACTAGAAGTAGGGCCAGATGAAAAGATGAGTCCTCACAATCTATTTTGAATCTTCGCACATCTATCATGGAGTTTTTTATAGTTCACCCTCTGAAATTTTTTTCTAGTAGACATATCTTTGATGTTGAGAGGGAGTTTTGGGATAACCTGTCACAAATATTGTATGATGGTGAAGGTAAAGTGATCTGGCCTGAGCACTTAGACAACTTCCATGCACTCATGGAGGTGTGGAATGTTTTAATGAAATAGATGTCTCTTCGATGCTCGCACACACACTTCGAAAGTCCCTGGAATGATGGTTCTGCAACCGGCCTCACAACTCCATGCACTCATTTAAGAACTTCAGTGATCTAATCGAATCTATTTTCCAACATTTTGATCCTAAAGCTCCTGAAAAAAAGTGTTAAAACAACGGAAGGCCTGCATGAATTGCATATGGATTTTTTGCAGCGGTTCCATCTACTCATGTTTGAAGCTCCAAAAAGTTAGATGAAAATCCAATATCTCATGCATAGATTTGACTATTGCCTTATCAAATCACTTTGTCCCAAAATGAAGATAAAGTTCAAACCCCGCTCAACATACTTCAATGATGGAGTTACACAAACGCAAGTGGACATAGTTGCTATCACAAGTGACTTTCTGCCTCCCCCTCATCAAACAACTCCACCCCCACATAATGATTTGGTAGAACATGCACACACATTTGTTCAACTGTCACATCCTCCCACCCTCACTACTCTTAATTTCTGTGCATATTTGGTTGGGAAGCCCATGGGTTGTCACTTGCATTTTTTACCTCAATCTCCATCTTCTCATTTTGTTGGTTCTTTGGATCACACTGTCTTGTATTCTTCCATTCCTGAATCTACAATTGTTGTGAACGAGGATCAAGCAATTGACAGAGTTGATGCTGCACAAGCAACCTATGCTGTAATTTACGAAGAGTATGACTGAGAATCTGGGCATGAACCCGTGGTGAAGGATAACCTCCTTATGTCTATGCCTCCTCCGCTTTTTCCTAACATCTTTGATTCTTTTGTTATCTCTTATTTTTCTTGTGTAAATCCATCCACGAATGCATCTACTTCTGATCATTCACAGAACACACCTGATGATAGTCCATCATTTGGTAGTGGAGAGGACAAATCTTTCATTTAGAATCCACTTGACTTTTCATCTACTTTTACCAAAAACACAGAGGGTAAACATTCTTACTTCTCATCTACCCTTCTATATGATTCATCAAATCATGAGGATGCTAACTAACATCTTAAATTTTCTGATCATGGTTGTCGTGATCTTTGTACTTCTTCATTTGATCATGATGTTGATTCACTAGTTGTTAATTTGTCTAAGCCACTGTTCTTTGATGATCTATCTATTTACAAAGTGGAAATCCCACAGGCTATTAAGGTGCTTCAACCTGAGATGATGGTTATGTTAGGCCCTCACTATCTTGAGGTTAGTTCCACTTCCGATCAGAAAAAAATTAAACACCCAAGGCTCCTCATCACCCATTTGTATGCACTAAAGATCAATCCAACACATAAATTTCACTTCCTCCGTCAGAATCACATGATCCAATCGCTTATGCACTGGAGGAATCATTCATAGCAAGCACACTTAAAATGTGCAAGTTGTCTCTTTTTTTTATGTTTGTTTGTCTTTCACAGTTAAGAAAATGCATATGCTTATCATCTATACACAATGTATCATAGTACCATGGTAAGTCCATAGAGTGTTTGTCTTGTTCTTTCAATCTTTTATTTTCTATGGACACATTTAAACTTGGAGTGTGTTGATATTCATTGTTATATCTTTCATGTTTGTTGGTTTTCTTTACTACACTTTTTCGCAAACCATGCCTTCACCAACATGGACCAGCCAATGCGTTAATGGTTGCATTGGAAATATCACTTCATGTGAGTAGGCACATGCACTGTTTAGCGTAGGAGTGGAGAAGTCTTTGCTTCTTTCTTTGCTTTTCTTACTTGGTTTGGTTGGCTTGTTTGCTTTCATTTCTTACTTGTTTCGCTCTCACTTTACTTCTACTTTTTTGCTTTGCTTTCTCGTACCTGTAGGCTAGCCTATCATGAAACCGTGTTTGGCTCTCGAGATAAGCTGGGAAAATATAAGAGGACTTGTAAAGCTATTAACATTTTCTTATCTATTTTCATCTCTCTTTATGAAGAAATTGTTGTCTTCAATCAATGATGACTTGATGGAAAATATGTTATGTTCAGAGTGAGTCTTGGTGAACTAGTCAGTTGTTTTGCGTTAACCCTTGTCAACTCAATTAAGTAGAGAAAGGTGAGGGGGAAACCTTAACAAGTATGTTAGAGGTAGACATAACATACTTCTCTGAAGGAACAACCTCTTCTACTCTCAATAAGTTGGGATCTCTCTTCCACCTCTGTAATAAATAAGTGTTTATGTCCTTCAAAAAAATTGAAAAATGAATAAGGCAAAAGAAGAGAAACACTTCTTGTGCAGAGAGCTGATGTAAGTAACTCCGTCGAGGTACTCACCAAGATAGCTACCAGCAGAGTGATGCTTGTGTTCTTGCATGACTCCGTCAAGGTACTGTCCAGACCTGCTAACAGTAGATAAACAATAGAGATGAAACTTAAAATATGGCAGTTATATTACTTGTGCATCAATATACCCCTCATCCCCAATCAAAATAGCTAATTTGACTTGGATTGGAATTTGCGCTGACCAATCAAGAGAATGGTAGGGACTACATCTTTCACACAAGCTAGTGTAGAAGCCATCACAATCGAAGAATCGAGAAATACTTTCGAAAGGGTTAGACTTTCTTTTCATGAACAAGGTCCATCAAAGAAATGGAGTTCTACCAATGTGTCGCAAAGTGTTGTAGATGCTACAACTACCCTCCAAAATTTTGGCTCACATGAAAATTTCAAAACCTACCCTGGATCCTATGATCGATCATCCATGGTCACTTATTGGTAATCTAATGATTTCAAGCTCCACTCCTTGATCCTAAGAGTTGTCTGTGTTCTCATATTTATGCATCATGTGTCATTTTTGGGCATAGGGTTTGTTTGTCATGCAAAGGGAATGTTGTATTGCTTCAAGGGAATTGTGTGCATATGAGTGGTCATCATCACATAAACATGTTTCACTCTCACTTCATGCACTCTTGTCACGAAGGTTGTTGCATCAAGAAAAGTATGTCTTATGCATTATGGATGGACTATGTTGTGTCACTAAATATCTTTTTGCAATCATAGTCAAGTCCTATCAATGTTTACATATGTTTCATTGATCTCACACTTAGCCATTTTCCCAAGAAACCTAGCCTCATCCAGCTTCCTGAAACTATGTGCATTTATTCTGCAATCTTCAAGCTTCCTCCCTTGCCTATTGAAACGTCACAGCCCACAGAGACCCTAGCCAACACTTTTATCCAAAAATGCGCAGAGCATTTAGGTAGCCAGCACTGCTCTCCAGAAATGCGTAGAGCAGTCTAGTTGCACTACACTCAAAAATTATGCAGAGTTGTCCTCCCAGGACCCCCATCCCGCAGAAGTGTTCTGTACCTCAAAACTGCATAGTGTTTTCCAAGCTTCCCTATCTGTCTTGCATGTAGAAACTGCACAAATGAGCCTCCCATGGCCTCATTCCGGCAACAGTCACTATCCGTTGAAATTGTGTAGATCTACCTCTGAGTGACTACAGGAAAATGTGACATGTTGAAATCGCTTCCAAGGAGTTGAGGAGAAGGACCAAGGAACCAAGTAATGGAAAAGATTAGGACCACATGCAAACTCCGTCGGATGCATGATCATCTTGAGGGTAAGTATGGTAAGTAAAGAACACCTTTTGAAGTACACCTCTTAGTTGAGTTTGCAAGAATTCTTGTCATTCTCATATCATCCTGTCCTTAGTGACATGCATGTGCACAAACACGAAAATTCATTTTATGTGTTTCTTCTGCATGTCTTGCTTCCTTTTCACTTGTTAGACCAACTATCATCTTTGGCATGTTGATTACTATGTCATGCTTGCGACCTCATTCTAGTGATGTGGAAGCTTGTGTTTGAGTTGTTCTCACTATGTAAACATCTATTGCACTCACACACGATGTTGTAATCAATTCCACACAAGTGTTTTCACGGTCATCTGAATGTCTATCTCAAGTATCGCACTTATCACTCACAACCATTGATCAGTCACACTAAGTGTATGTTGTCTTAATGGTTAGAGGTGTCCTGTCATCGATTCATGTTGAGTGTGTGTTCACAAGGTCATGCATGCACAAGTTCACTTGCTCACACAATTATTCAATTTGTTGAAACTCTATCGAACGGACCACCCCCCAACATCCAGACCTTCGCTAAGCTGCACTACGAAGTCTCGGCCCTCAGTGATCATGTACCGATGTCCATAATTGGACAAAGCTTGAGGCTGCTTCCCAAGCAATCTAAATTGCACAATCCTGGAGTCAAACCGACTGATGTCACCCAGAACAATGTAGAAGTTTCTCAACAAGCCACCTCAATCTGCACTCCTCACAAGAAAATCTATCAAGCCTCTAGCTCGTTAATCGGAGATTTTGACTAGGAAATTACCCTGGGACTCACTCCTCCAAAAAATTGTGTAGAAGCTACCAAGCATGACCACATATGCTAACTGAATAAATTGTGCATACATACCAGATAGACACCCGCTTCCTGTCACTGCATTGTCCTCAAAACTTGTATAGTTCTGTCAGTCAGTCACCTTGTCAGCTAGCCTTCTGCTCCTCTTGAAAACTATTCAATTTTCATGGGTTGTCTCCCAGCTGCCTAGCATCCCCCTTGGCCTAGAAACTCTGTAGGGATGTCCTGCAGGCAAGCCTCCTGACTTTGTGTAGTTTTGGCCAGCAACCTCTTGCAGCCCACTGCCAGCCTCCCCAGAGAATATACGTAGTTTTCACTACCATTGTTCCCCTGCTTCTTGCACTGTCTCCCTAGAAAAATTGCACAGATCTTCCCTCCAGTTGAGCCAGATCCCGTAGACAGTCACAGTTGAACCGGACTTCCCATCTCAGCCTCCTAATGACCTTTGCATAATTTTCATTGATAGTGCCCAGAACCTGCATCCCAGCCTAAAATGTGCTCTGCGCAATTTCAGAGCCTTGTCCTCTCTCCTAGTCACCTGCATCCAAAAATGAAAGATAATGCATCATGGTAGACTAGCAGATTTCTGGATTTGATTCTGTCTCGTCATGAGTTATTGTAGATACAGGTACATGGATGATACATGGTGTGATGATGAACAAGATTAAGAAGGATCACATTCTAGGAGACTTATTCGCTAATGGACAAACACATGGAGCATTCCAAGTACAAGCGAAGGAAATACATGCACATGCAACATCAAGCGAACACCAAGGCCATTGAAGACTCCAGACACCTTACCATGAGGAGTTGAAGTTATGATACACCAAGAGCACATTCATCACTCAGCATCACTGCATCTCGACATGGACACCACCAGCAGCATGAACATACCATCTCTATCGTGTTGAGCCATGTCATGAGTCATCTCAGCCACATCACTACTGTGGGCCATATTATTGAAATCAATGTAATGTAGTGTGGAAGTCCAAGAGACCCACATGTAAAGTTGAAGAGACATGTAAGTCAAACAGTCATGAGGGAAGTCGAACAATCACAAGGGTCAATTTCACCCTTGGCTATATATACCCCTCATTTGTACATGTAAAAGACTCTTCACCTTGGCTCCTCCCACATAGCCTTGAGAGTCGTGATACTTTCTTTGAGGACTGATCAGTGGCTCCAAAGCCCCATTATCGGGGTTAGGGATTTTATGGTGCACAGATGTGTCTTGGAACTTTCGATTAATTTAGAAGAATTTTAAAAATCCAACACATTTTCACACATATTGTATTCGTTTGTAAGACTATTCTTTGGATGCTTGTAATGCATGAACCTGTATTAAGACAGTTGAAAATTTTCGATTGTTTTAGTACATATGTGTTAGGTCCCTATAATACTAGTGATTCCCCCATTCCTATTGTCATTGTATCCCTTATTGTTATTGGTCTGCCCCTATTGTCCCCATATTGTTATTATTGTTCCCCATAGAATCCCACTATTGTTATTTTTGTGCCCTTGTATTATTATTGTTATGTCGGCTTTGATTATATTGTGACCCCTTAGACTCCTATATATAGAAAGGAGGCTTTGTCATTCTTATCATCCAAGAGTTGTTCATTTCTATAATGTAAAGGAGGCTACCCCCTCGAAGAGGCTGATTTATAAGTCGTTGATCTATCTTTTCTAACTTTTTGTGAGGTTTCATAACATTTGGTATCATAGATTTGGATTCTAGGGTTTCGCTACTCCAAAACAAGTCATCATGGAATTTTTTCTATAACCTTTTTTCTGCGACATTTCGGATTCTAAAACAAAAACCATTTGAACCGAAATCTCTATGATCTTCGGGTCCAAATTTCAGATCTTGTCTCACTATATTTTTGGAGATATGACCCAAGGAAGTTAGGATTTTTGTAGGCTCCCAAATTACATCCCAAACAGGTGACCTTGGGAAAATCATCATAACCTTCTCTTTGAGTATCAGATTGAAATTTCGTAAGGAGTCACAGCAAGAGTACAAACTTTATTTTTCTATGCATCTTTTTCATGTCCAAAGGTTGAAACAGTGAAACGTGGCACTTCGTACAAGTTTGCTCTACTGAAAAAGTGTATAATCAGGCCATCTTGGGAGATTGGGCATAATTCTTTCTTGGATAATCCAATTTCGATAAGACTCACAGCATTGGAAAGAGAACTCATAGGGCTACCACATTTCATAATTTCAGGCCTTGGAGATCCGAAATTTCAGAGATACATCAGATACAATATCGAGCTCCTACAAAGTGAAAAAAAGGTGTGTAGTTTTTTTTAATTTTGAATAAGTTTGGTTTGAAAAATTAGTTTGAAGGAATTAAAAGGGCATAGTGAAGCATAATTATCATTAATTGATGCCCTAAAGAAAGAAAATGAAAACACCTAGTAAGCAACCTGAAAGCTCTAGCATGACTCGTGAAGAAGAGGAATAAATGCAACATGATATATCAAAATTACGAGACCAAGTGCAACAAAATTCACTCTCAAAAAAAGTAACGAAAGCTAAGATGGATGGTTTAAAGAAATGCATAGAAGCTAAGATGAATGACATGGAAGCTAAAATGAATGATGTGGAAGCTAAGATGGATGGCGTGGAAGCTAAGATGGATGGTTTAATGAAAGGTGTGGAAGCTAAGATGGATGGTTTAGAAGGAAAACTTAAAGGAAACATGGAAGAATTGAAGACAAATTTGACAAAGTGTCTACAAGAAATTCTTACTAATGGCGAAAGGGTAGTAAAGGAAATTCATGATGAGAACAAAATAATTGTTAATCATGATTTCGTAGATTCTAATGTTGGATCGAAGACCCACCATGTTCCAAAGATTGATATGAGGAAGTTTGATGGAAAGTATCTCGTAACATAGATACTACAGATGGAGCAATATTTTGATCTCCATTATGTGAAAAACACACAAAAGATACACATTGCAACTTTATTTTTGGAACCAAATCAGGTTGTATGGTATCTATGCCTTTTATCTCGTAAACAAATTGTCACTTGGGCAATTTTTACAGATGAAATGATAGCACTTTATGAGGATACAAAAAGAAACACTTTTTTAGCCAATTGATAAATCTTAAACAAAAGGGTTCAATGATGGAAAACATTGAGGACTTCCAAAAATTGAATATAAAGGTAAAATATTTTTGAGAGGAGCATAGAATTGATGTGTTCATAGGGAATTTAAAGGATAATATCCAACATGAGGTTCTCCTTTGGGAACCTAATTCATTGGAGAAGGCATTCAGGTTAGCAAGAAAAATGGAAAGGAAAATTATGGCAACAAGGAAGCCTACCACTCACAATTATAAAGATGGAAGTGTTGTTGCCCCTAGCCTTCCACAACCTATAAGGTTGACACCACAACAATTGGAAGAAAAAAAGAGAAAAAAGGATTTGTTACAGTTGTGATAGCAAATACACTAAAGGTCATAAGTGTGTTGAGAAGAAACTATTTTCCATAGATTGTTAAGAGGCGGAAGAAAAGGAATAAGAAATGTCAAAAGAATAGGATATACACCAGGAACAAATCTTAGAGAAAGAAGAAATGAATCCAAACATAACTTGTAATGCATTGGCTAAAATTACCACTCCTCAAACTATCAAGATAGAAGGACATATCAAGAATAAAAAGGTAATAGTGTTGATTGATTTGGGTAGTACCCATAATTTTATTCATAGTAAGATAGCCAAGGAATTGAATTGCTTCCTATATCCCGCACCAGAGTGTCAAGTGATGGTTGCAAGTGGAGGAACCATAAATTTCTCTGGAAAGTGCCATAATATCAAGTTATCCATGGGAGAATATGTATTGAATAGCCCAATTCTTTCCATTCCAATGGGTGGTGTTGATGTTGTACTAGGAGTCCAATAGCTACAATCCTTGGGTATAATACCTTTTCATTTTCAAGAACTTTTCATGAAATTTTATTCAGAAGGAAAGGAAGTTGAATTAAGGGGTATCGTAGGGAAACCGGGAAAGATAATCATCTCTAATGGAATGATAAATCTTATAAAGAAAGAACAATGAGGCATAATTGCACAATTATGTTTGCTAGAGGTTCCCACATCGAAATCATGTATTTCTCCATATCTCCAAAAAGTCTTGGACAATCATTCCAAGGTATTTAAGACTCTCAAAGGCCTCCCACCTATTAGTGATCATGATCATGCTATTCATTTGATTCCAGTAAGTGTTCCTCCAAACATCATATCTTACATATATCCCTATGCCCAAAAGAGTGAAATTGAACGTATGGTTGCAGAAATGCTAAGGGCTAGTATAATTCAACCTAGTCAAAGTTCTTTCTCTGCTCCAGTAGTATTGGTTCACAAGAAGGATGGATCATGGTGCATGTTTCTGGATTATAGGGAGCTCAAAAAGCTCACTATTAAAGATAAATTTCCCATTCCTGTCATTCATGAATTATTAGATGAATTTCATGGATCAATTTACTTCACCAAGTTGGATCGTCATTCAGGATATCATCAAATCAGAATGAATACTGAACTCATGAGGATCATTATGAATTTTTGGTCATGCCTTTTGGCCTTACCAATGCACCTTCTACATTTCAAGGTTTGATGAATTCAATTTTCAAACCCTTTCTTAGAAAATTTGTGTTATTTTTTTTATATTATATACTAATACACAACAAGTCTTGGAAGGATCATGTTCAACATGTTGACAAGGTGCTCAAACTGTTGCAGGAGAAACAATTATATGCAAAGAGATCCAAATGTTTCTTTGGAGTAAAAGAGGTGGAATATTTGGGTCATATTGTATCTCATGAAGGTGTTAAGAGACCCTAGCATAATTAAAACCATTAAGGAATGGAAAATCCCTACATCCATAAAGCATTTGTGAGGATTTCTCAGGTTGACAGGGCATTATCGTAAGTTTGTTAAGAATTATGGGAGAATAGAAGCACCTCTAACAACATTATTGAAGAAAGATGCATTTTCATGGACTCCAGAAGCAACAAATGCCTTTGAACATATTAAAGAGGAAATGTGCCAAACACCAGTCTTAGCTATGCTGAACTTCACAAAAACCTTTATTGTGGAATGTGATGCCTCAAGAAATGGAATTGGTGTTGTTTTAATGCAAGAATAAACACCCATTGCTTTCGAAAGTCATATAATCAAAGGAAAGGATTTACATAAATCTATTTATGGGAAGGAAATGTTGGAAATACTACATGCACTTAAGAAATGGCAACCCTACCTAATGGGAGGACACTTCAAGGTAAAAAATATTATCTTCAAAAAAGCAACAAAAATGGGTCAAAAATATGTTGGGTTATGATTTTGAAATCATCTACAAAAAAGGGAAGAACTTACCCTCTGAAGATTCCACATGGGAGGATGAGACTTTTATACAGAAGCATCTAGAACTACTCAAGCATTGAGGACAACACTTTTTTGAAAGAGAGGGGCATGTTAGGTCCCTATAGTACTAGTGACTCCCCCATTAATATTGTCATTGTAGCCCTTATTGTTATTTTTGTGCCCATATTGTCCCCTTATTGTTATTATTGTGCCCCATAGAAGCCCACTATTGTTATTTTGTGCCCTTATATTATTATTGTTATGTTGGCTTTGATTATATTGTGACCCCTTAGAATTCTATATATAGAAAGGAGGTTTTGTCATTTGTATCATCCAATTATTGTTCATTTGTGTAAAGTAAGGGAGGTTTCCCCTTCGAAGAGGTTGATTTCTAAGTCATTGATCTATCTTTTCTATCTTTTTGTGAGTTGGTTTCATAACAATATGCTATTGGAAATGTGTATATCAATTGTTAACATTGTCTCGCCCATGTGGGCTATCTTGTCGGACACTCGATAGATTCATTCTTGTAAACTTGTTATAGCGCTTGTCGCACTCATGTGGACTATTCCGCAGGGTGTGGTACATGTTATCTGTTCACCTTGTGTTTGTGACTGTCACATCCATGTGGACTACTCCTCCCAAAGCTGCACATGTCCTGTTGTGTTACGTATCTCTAGCAGAGTTGGGACTATTCCCTTTCAACCTGAGACTCACTTCCACCCTCTCCCTCTGCATTGGAAGGACTTTGACACAAGTGACACTAAGCACTCACCAGGCACATGAACCTTGTTGTTCGAAGACTAAGTAAACCACTTAGGCAAGAGATAAGGCACATCTTTAATATAATGGAAATCGGGCCATCGTACCAGGATGGGGCTCCTACACCAAACGATGTTAGGTCTAGTTGGGACTTCATACTGGGGAGATCCCCTGAATGTTGGCGGGTCCAACAATGTCAACATTTCTGGCGCTAGAAAGAGGGCCAGATGACAAGCTGAGTCCTCACAATCTATTTTGAATCTTCGCACATTGATCATGGAGTTTGTTATAGTTCACCCTCTGAAATTTTTGTCCAATGAACATATCATTGATGTTGAGAGGGAGTTCTTGGATAAGTTGTCACAAATCACGTATGATGGTGAAGGTGAAGTGGTCTGGCCTTAGCACTTAAATGACTTCCATGCACTCATGGATAATGTGGAAGGTTTTAATGAAATAGAGGTCTATTCGTTGCTCGCACACACACTTCGTGAATCCCCGGAACGATGGTGCCACAACCTGCCTCACAACTCCGCGCACTCATTTAAGCACTTTAGTGATCTAATCAAATATGTTTTCCATCATTTTGATCTTGGAGCTCTTGACAAAAAAATGTTAAAACAACGGAAGGCCCCACATGAATCGCCTATGGATTTTTGGCAGTGCTTACGTCTACTCATGTTTGAAGCTCTGAAAATTCAGATGAAATTTCAATATCTCATGGATAGATTTGAATATTGCCTTACCAAATCACTCTATCCTAAAACGAAGATAAAATTGAAACCCCATTCAGAATCCTTCGGTGATGGAGTTGCGCAAACACAAGCGAACATAGTTGTTGTCACGAGTGACTATCCACCTCCCCCTCATCAAATAGCTCCACCCCCGCAGAGTGATGTGGGATAACATGCACACACATCTATTCAACTGTCACATCCTCCCACCCTCACTACTCTTAATTTCTGCGCAAATTTGGTTGGGAAACCCATGGGTTGTCACATGCATTTTTTACCTCAACCTCCATCTTCGCATTCTACTGGTCCTCTGGATTGCACTGTCTTGTGTTCTTCTATTCTGGACTTTACAATTGTTGTGAATGAGGATCAAGCTATTGACGGAGTTGATGCTGACCAACCTGTGTTTTCATTTACGAAGAGTATGACCAAGCATCTGGGCATGAACCCATGGTGAAGGATAACCTCCTTTTGCCTGTGCCTCCTCTGCTTTTTCCTGACATCTTTGATGATTCTTGTATCTCTGATTTTTCTTATGTAAATTGATCCACAGATGCATCTACTTCTGATCATTTTCAAAATGCACTTGATTTCAGTCCATCATTTGATAGCGGAGAGGACAAATCTTTCATTAAGAATCCACTTGACTTTTCATCTACTTTTTCCTGAAACACAAAGGGCGAACATTCTTGCTTCTCGTCTACCCCTCTGTATGATTCATCAAATCATGAGGATGTCGACAAACATCCTGAATTTTCTGATCATGGTTGTAGTGATCTCTATACTTATTCATTTGATCATGATGTTGATTCACTCATTGTTAATATGTCTAAGCTACTGGTCTCCGATGATCTATCTATTGATGAAGTGGAAATCCTATAGGTTGTCAAGGCACTTCAGCCTGAGTTGATGGTTACGTCAGGCCCTCGCTATCTTGAGGTTAGTTCCACTTCCAATCAAAAAAAAATTGAAACACTAAGGCTCCTCATCACTCATCTATATACACTAAAGATCAATCTAACACATAGATTTCACTTCCTCCATTGGAATCACATAATCCCGTCGCTTATGCACTGGAGGAATCATTCACAGCAAGCACACTTGAAAGGCATAATTTTTCTCTTTTTCTCATGTTTGTTTGTCTATCACAATCAAGAGAATGCATATGTTTATCATATGTATGCGGTATGTCACAGCACCATGGTAAGTCCACAGAGTGTTTGTCTTGTTCTTTCACTCTTTTATTTTTTATGGACGCATTTAAAATCGAAGTGTGTTGGTCTTCATTGTTATATCTTTCATGTTTGTTGGTTTGCTTTACTACGCTTTTTCACGAATGGCTGCATTGAAAATATCACTTCATGTGAATAAGCCCATGCACTGTTTAGCGTAGGAGTAGGAGTAGCCTTTGCTTCTTGCTTTTCTTTTCTTACTTAGTTTTGTTGGCTTGCTTGCTTTCTTTTCTTACTTGTTTCACTCTCACTTTAGTTTTTCTTTTTTCTTTTCTTGCTTGTAACCATAGGCTAGCCTCTCGTGAAACCATGTTTGGCTCTCGAGACAAGATCGGAAAATCTAAGAGGACTTATACAACTATCAACATCTGGTTATTTTTTGTCCTCTCCCTTTATGAAGAACTTGTTGTCTTCAGTCGATGATGCCTTGATGGAAAATATGTTCTGTTCAAAGTGAGTCTTGGTGAAAACACAATGCTTGCGCTCTAACTAGTACCACCTACTCTAGTCGATTCATTCTTGTAAACTTGTTATAACGCCCGCCGCACTCATATGGACTATCTCGTTGGGTGTTGTACGTGCTATCAGTTCACCTTGTGTTTGTGACAGCCGCATCCTTGTGACAACTCCACCTGAAGTTGCACATGTCCTATTGTGTTATGTCTCTAGCAGAGTTGGGACTATTCCCTTTCAACCTAAGACTCACTCCCACCCTCTCCTTCTACAATGAAAGAACTTTGACACAAGCAACACTAAGCACTCACTAGGCACATGAACCTCATTGTTCGGAGACTAAGTAAATCACTCTCATGAGCTAACAAACAAGAGCTAATGCATATCTTTAAGATAATGGCAATCGGGTCATCGTACCGGATAGGACTCCTACACCAAACAATATAAGGTAAAGTTGAGACTTCATAGTAGGGAGATCCCCTAAATATTGGTTAGTCCAACACCTTCAACATAACCTTGTAACAACTTAAAAAGTAAACTATGCCCTCACTACTAAAAAAATCTAACCTTAAATAAATAAACATAATCTCTATAATACCTATTTCAAACAAAATATTTAATAATTAATAAATTTAAACAAACTATCTGTATGCATTCAACGAACTATTATGAATATCTCCATTAAATTGAAACAAATTATCAATAAAAAATAATCTAAATTTATATCAATATTTTTAAAACGAAATATTCAATACATCCCTATAAAATAATTTACAATAAATAAATAAACCTTCTTTAATATATAAGAAAATAAAATATATGCTTTCCACCTTCCACATCTATACCATTAAATGCCTTTCTAGTTAACCCATCTATTTAAAATAATTTTAAAAATAAATAAGCAAACTTTCCTTTATACCTAATAAAACAAAATATCTAACCACTTATAATTTTAAACGATAAATTAAAAATACTATAAAAATAAATAAATTAAAATATTATTAGCTTTCCGCATCTTCGTCTTATCGTCAAATGCTTTCTTATTTAACGCATCAACAATAATTTAAAAGTTAAATAAATGGAAACCCTAACACCTAACCCTATAAAATATCTAACCACTTTTGAATTTAGAAGTGTCGACGAGGACAAATTATCCACATCTTTATCATTAAATGTTTTTTTTTGTCTAAATAAGTCAAAGGCGTGGTTTTAGATTTGGGTTCATTAGTGTATATAAATCAACCATATATATTCATACATATTTATTATTGGGTATTGGGTTGGTAGGAAACATTCTCACTTAGTAAAAATGGTAGATATACTTTCCCCTTAGAAAAAAATGTCCATTAAAGCGTAATGAATTAAGCTTTGCATTGCAACATCTTCGTGGTTGGATCGCTCAACTTTTAAATAGATAATTAACTTACTCAACCTCAATACTACAAGAATTCATACTAGTAGTTACTATACATATCATTGACACATATAAATAATTTAGAAACACAAGAGATGTAGTAATTTCAATATCTATTTGCATGGCCATCTTATATGATGATAATTCCTTTTATGTAAGCATGCAATTTTGTATAATGAGACTTCCCTTTAGATAAGGGGAAAAAATTAAAACATAGAATTTGTTGTAATTTATTTTTATGAAAACAACATATAAGTGGAATATTTATTTATTTTAATATATAGTGGCTATAAAACAATCATTTACCACTTAGGTATAAGTATCCATAGTAAATGTCATTTTCAAATTGATTGATGCATGATGTACTGAAAGGTTAGGGGTATAATCCAATTTATAAACATAACTTCGGAAAATTCCTTGAAGTATACACAAGAACAACTCTCAACAACAATGGACAGAACTTTCCAACTTGCACACTAGAAACAAGGAAGTGTAACAACTCTAAGAATCCACAAAGATGATGTTACAATAATTAGTTGGATAATTTATTAGGCTACAAACTAGACATGATTCTTTTCCATTCTTCATGTTGAATAGGAACCCATATCTTTCTAGTTTATACACTAATTAGGACACCATTACAATATAGTTTGTTTAATATTTTATCTCTACATATCATTTTTATTCATTCATGAAAGTAGGAAACCAAAATAACAATAATCCCAATCCATCTTAGATCCATCTATCTTCAAACAGGGGTGATCACCCTAACATTATGTAATCAGCCATGACTAAATGCATGTATAACATTCTTTCAATGATACTAGAACACATGTTCTTGTATAACTCCACCAAATACTAAAATAATATAAAATAAGGAGAAATGATGAACGATGAAGAGCAATGAATGGAGCCTTTAGATCATGTCAAAAGGTTATATTTATATCAAAATGTGGTGGGTGTGCATGAAAGAGTAAGACATCATCTTCTCTCAATGAAAACATATAATCAAGCCACTTAAAAACCAACAATGGAAGGTGTGCATATAGGCAAATTGTGTCACTATTCACTCTCCCCTTTCTTGTTTCCACTTGCCAACTCATATGCCCTTCTCCTTTGTTTGATCTTATTATTTACATGTTGTTTTTATATTGATATGGATTTGTCTTATGCCATTGTAACCTTGTATCTCAACTTAGAAAAAGAAAATGTGTATAAATAATTAATGATGATTAATGGACTTTTATTTATTACCAACTAGAAATTCACATGCCCACATAACTCGCTATATATATATCAAATATGTACAAGCTAAGGTACCCTTTACTTGACATCTATGGAAATCATTATGAGGTACCCTTAACTTGGCACCAATGCAAAGTAAATATATATTTCATACATACCTATTGACCTCTTACCAAAGAATGTGATCAAAAATAGGTTGTACCTCCTCTCCTTAGAATAACACTAAAATCAGTGCAAACATCAAAAGTAAAACAAAAATAGGATTTCCCCCTATATGGAATCCTTCCCCTTATCACTTCATCTAAAATGTAGTTTTCCCATTGACCATGACCTATGTGTATGTTGTATATTAGTGTAGGGCCTCCTTCTTATCAAGGATGCATAGATGTTTAGTCCAAAGCTATCTATATGGTTCCACCTCAATTGTAACCCAACTATTCATGTGATTAGAAGCATGAGCACAATTTTTTTAAGTTGATTAACATTAAAAGAAAAAACATTTTATTCTTTGATGATGGTAGGAAATTAAAATATATATGCAACATGCCCTACTCTTTTAAGAATCTCACAAGGCCCCTCGAATCTAGGATTAGTTTGCCACAATTACTTGATTTTAGTGAACTACTATTAAATTTCATCCTAAAAAATACATGGTTTCCACTTTTAACTCCATGTGGTTTTTTCTCAAATCAACATGATTTTTATACCTCTATTGGTTTTCTTTCAAATTCCACTTGATTATGGTGACTCATTGTTTGATTTATCTAAATAAAATTGACCCAAGTGTGGTAAAGTCATCTAAATTATCCCTTTGAACTAGGTTGTTGCATCTTCATGCAATTCCTAAAATTGATTCATCCCCGATGATGTATATTGACCATTGTTTTGTGTGTGTATGTGTGTGTGTGTGTGAGTTCCACTATATGTAGGAAATTTTCCCACTTGGCAACTTGCTCATCACATACATTCACAATATCTCCTCAATGACTTTATTAACCCTTTTAGTTTTTCCATCTATTTTTGGATAATAACTTGTATTGAAGTTAATTTGTGTAACCAATACTTATAATCAATCTCAAGAAGTTCATGTTGAAATTTTATCTATATCTAACAAAATTTCCTTAGTGAAACCATGCAATATAACCACTTATTTCATAAATATATTTGTTATATTGTTGTTCTTATAAATAGAGTTTGGTGTATTAAAGTGTATTTCCCTGGCTAATTTATCTGCCACCATGATGGGGGGGGTGTGGGTGGTGTTTTTTCGTCACCATAACTATATCCCTTTTATATTTTGGAATTATTTGATATTGTAACAATTTTATTAGCTGTCAAACCTCTACGTAACCTTTAAATTTGATATTCCAGTGATTTGGACACATGATTCTCCATGTATTTTTTCATACCTAGCCATAAATGTTATTTCTTCATCATAACCAGTCTTCTAAGATCTCATATGCCTTGCATATGGAACATCATGCAATTCTCCTAAGATGAGCTTCCACAACCCTATGGAGTTATACACATGCATGTAACATTTATTCATTAGAAGTCTATAATACTTTCCATATGCTTCCACTTTTCCTTTCTGATCCTTATCCACTTAAAAATTTTATTCGTTTGTTACAAAAAATTTAGATTTAGTTTTTCCCACATTTGATTTGCAACTGTTAATTGTAGCTAGATTCCTTTTTCTATTAAGTGCACATGTAAATTTAATCTATTTCCCTTTAATATTCATGATCTTAAAATCATACTTAAAATATCCAACCATCCCTTGTATCTAGTATTTAGATGTCATTAATGAAGAAAAAATAAAAATATAATTATCTATCCTTAACTTCAATTTCCTATGAATGAGGTAGTGTCTCCTTGTTTTAATTTATCTAAGATATATGTTTAACTAATGCTCTCTATGTTGTCAAGACTCATGGCATACAACATGTTTCTATATAGTTATTCATATAATACGCTCTTTACACATGTATATGCACACAATAAGACCTTCATATAGATCCATAACCTTCAAGATGAGTGCATTGGTAAGAAGTTTCTTTAGAAGTTGAAATGTCTTCATACCTTATTGTCCACTAGAGCTTTTTATCCTTTCTTTGAAGTGATGTAATTGAATAGGAAATTGCAGAGTAATATTTAATGAATATACTACAACATTTAATAACATCCATGAAAGACATCACATATGAAATGTTTTTTAGGGTGGAGCATACTATATTGGCCTTAATATTCTCTAAATACAGTGATATTACCTCTTTAGATATTATACAACCCGAATAGTGAACTTGTTGCTAGTAGATCTGACTTTTTCTTAATTTAGCATAAATTTTGTGCTTTATAAACACTTGTAGAACCACATAAAAAATGTTATGCATATCTTTCCTTTCATTTGAAATATATCAAAATACCATATAGAAATACAAGAACAAACTTATTTAGTACTTGTTCAGCATATAGTTCATCAAGAACACAAACATAGTTGTTGTATTAGTTAATATAAACAAGAGCACTATGAACCCATGATAGTTGTAATACAATTGGAATGAAATATCTCTTCACTACAATCCAAAATTATCAATATATAGAGTTCAAGAAAATACTAGAGAATACTTTTGCTCCCCCCATATGATCAAACAAGTCAATAGTTCTAGTAAATGGTAATTATTCACAATTATGATGTTTCTCAATTGCTTGTAATCAACGTACAATCTCAAATTTTCATCAATTTTCTTGACAAAAATAACTTATTTCACTACAAGGAAATGACAATTTTGTGGGGGTTTTTAGTATATTATACTATTGGAAAAAGTATTCAAAGAACCTTGACAAAAACCCCTTCTAGAGAAAGTGGATATTTTTGCATAGGTTTCAGTAGTGGTTTATTATAACTAAAAAATTGGGTGACTAAAAATTTTTAATCAATGTGCCACATAAAAAATGGCACATTAGTGTGTCACTCTAAGACAAACTCATGCATCTTATATAATCTAGACCACTAGTGCATTGTATCTCCTTCTCCACTATGAAATATTTGGAATAGTAACAATTATAAAAATAGTAGCAATATCTTTAAACATAACATTGTGTCAATGTTGTAATAAGGAGAATTGGTGCACTTAATATAGGACGAAGCATTCTTCACTAATTAAAAATATATTGACACACATGAAATACATTAATGCTAATATTTTATGCATTGCACAAGGCCTTTCATACATAAAAGGAGCATTGGTGTGTACATGCATGTTAGGCATTTTGTTGCCTAATAAAATCTTGTGCAAATGCATACCAATAATGAAAATGCACTAGAACATATAATTTAGTGGACATTAATCACAAGCATCATCATAATCATCAACATCATCATGAAAACACATTGATGTATTCCAATGCTAGAATTCCCTGCACTCTATTTCATATTTTTATAGTAGACAAATGCAACATCTTGTTTCTTGGTTTTTTAAATAAAATTTAAAAATACAAATAAGAAAATCAAATATTTTTAATAATAATATTGATTTTTAAATTTAATTGATGTGTTTGGATATAATAATTATGTTAATATATTTTATCATTTAAACAAATGCAGTAGCTAATTACACAATTGTTCCTTGTAATAGTGTAAATCATGTAGATATTTGATTGGAATCATAACATTTTACAACATAAATGTTAGTTTTTAGTTTCTCCAAATTTGTTTTCACACTTGTTAAGAGACAACTTCATCTAATGTGTAGGGCATTTTGATCTCATAAGCCACCTTGTGTTTTGTTTATTTCAAGAGTTCATATTGGGTGATGACCTTACATTGGAATGAATGCCAAGGGAAATCATCTCATGGAGGTTATTAGGACCCTTGGCACATGTGGCATAGCTATCTTGGAGGAGAGTTCATAATACTTGGAGGTACTTGAGTAGGTGAGCGATTTATAGTTGGGATTTGTTCTTGGATATGGCACACATTTTGTGGAGTTAATTAGCACATTTTGTGTGACACACATGAACATCTTCCAAAGCGTAGGTTCACTTGTCTTCAGAGGAGTGTCAAATATGTGGAGGATGGGTGCTTGGAACATGGAGGAAGTAATCACCTATGCACATAGTTCAATGAGCATTAGGCACATGGAATTTGGGTGTTGAGGACCACCTGGCACACATGTGGAGGATGAACACTTAGCATGAGCACACCATACTTGAAGGGTGCACCTACCTAGATGTGGAGAAGTGTTATAGCTTCTATAACACCCTCCAAAATTTTTCCTATATTAAAATTTTGGAAACTCCTAATGATCGTGTGACTTGTCGTTTCGATTCATTAAGGTTATTTCGTGCTTTTTATTCAATTTTTCTAAGTTTTTAAGTTCCTTTCCAAATAATCCTAGTGTTGTCTTTCATTAGAGTCATCTCTAGCATACCTCCTAGAGGCAGTTCCAGTGCACTCTCTAGCATTATTTGATCTTATCTATCACAAGAACATGTGTTGGACACACTCTCATGACCTATCACAATTTTTTGTTGTAGTTGACACTTTTGTCGCAAAAACTTGCACCCTAACTGTCGCACTTGGATATTAGTGTCGTTTTTTTGTTATTTTAATGCATACATGCTAGTTTTTGGTATTGTGCATTTACTTGCCATGAATTTTAGTGTTTATGAGTGTGCAATCATGTTTAGGACATGTTTTTATGCTCTTACTCTCTCTCTCTCTTGTCCCACTAATCTTACACTTAGTCAATTTTGGAGTTATTTATTGTCCTCACATCATGCACAAGTTATGAACACCTCTAACTTTCAACCTAGTTGTGAGCGTATTGAACACTTCTAGGCCTCAATTGTGAAACTTTTGTGTCCTAAACTTGTGCCCTACGCCCATTCTGAGGTCATCTCCCTTCACAAGTGCATTGCACATCTCTAGAGCACATTAATACAAACTCTTGTTGCTTTCCCCTACGCTCTGTGCCAAGCCTTGACATCCCTACCTTCTGGAGCGCATTGTGCACTCCCATTGGATAGTAAGGTTACCCCTTAGCCCTTGTAGTTGCAGCCTACACTCAACCTAGAGTCTCCTTCTCAGTTATAATTCATTGTGCATCCTCAGTCCTCAAGCATCTAGCCACTACGTCTAAGACTTATGCATTGTGCCCAAGCTTGTCCCTTTCTCTTTCCCTAGCATAGTGTGCTCTTCTAGTGCCCATACCTCCACCTCTCACCTCCTAAACCTACACTCTGCACCCAAGAAATTATGTCTCTCAGTCCTAGCACATTGTCTCATCATTATCAGCATCTTGCATGAGAAAACAAGGTAGAATAGGTGATTTTGGGACTGATATTGTCTTGCGATGAGTGAGTTTCATTTTCGAGTACTATTGATACAAATTCAATTAATCTATCATCTTAACATGTCAAATGATGTTCAAGGGGTTCATCACAAAGCGGCTTCAAGAAGACATGTGTGGAGACAAGACACAAAGAGACCATCATGTAGGATATGAAGGAATTTTGAACCACGATAGATAGATGGCAACCCAAGATGACTTGGAGGGCTCTAATACTATATCTAGACCCTTTGGAGGTTAAAGATGAAGTACATTCCAGATCTATCATGAAGATTTGAATACATAGCAACAAAGAAAAACTTAGCATTAGCACATTACAATGAAGTCCCATGTTACAGTCGCCAAATTGTAGCTTCTCAAATATTAACGCAAGAGTTTTATTTTATTTTATGTATTCTCACCACAATTTTGGTGGAATGTGATTTTGTAATTTCTAAATTTGAAAATGTAAAATTTATGGAAGCCTAAAGGTCACACATAGAATGTGAAGGGTCACTAGGAATTCCAAGGGTCATGTAGGAGCTCAAAATTAATATGGGATCTTGAGTCATGAGGGAGGTCAAGAGTCAAATGGGAGGTGAATGGTCACCTCATTTGTTATAAATAAACCCCATAACTCAATCAAAGGACTTTTAGACTTTTCTTCTCAAGTTTGGCATAAGAGAGAAGATCATTCTTTTGAGGAGCAAGTGGTGGCATCATGTTCCACTATTGGAGTTGGTGATGCAACATTGTAATTATGTATCTTGGCACTTTCACTCAATGTTTTGAAGTCCTAGAGCCGAGCCTACATTCACACATGTGTCATGAATGTTGTAATATTATTTTTGCATGTTTGTGATGTATGTTTGTATTCATATGTACTAAAGAAAATGAATTATTTCATTGGCTTTTGTATACATCTTAATTGAATTGTGCATCCTTACCATCTTTCACTATCATTGTTACTTTCCGAAATATTTGGAAAATTAATTAATGATTTTATGTATGTATGTTTCTTTAATAGGATAGCACTATTACTTTTATTCTGAAGGATCACTCTTTATTTTCCCTCCAACGAAAGTACTTTATACACATTGCAATTGAGTGTTTCACAAAGCTAAATTAATCGTTTATATCAAAAGTATACACATGCACTCTTATGTTGTTTATTGCATCCAAGGCAAATCTTCAATATCAATGTAATGGAATTTGGGTTGATTTCCCTGATGCCACTCCTATCCTAAATGGTGTGAGGTCTAGTTGGGACTTCATACCGGGGAAACCCCCTTGTGTTAGCGGACTTCCAGCACCATCAACATTTTGGTGCTAGAAGGAGGGTAGTCAATGTATGGATAATAACTCAATCAAGAACCTTCAATTCAAGGTAGCAATTGTTCAAGACTAGCTCCAACTCACATACCTAAGAAAGAAGAATCATCTCCTCAAGGTATGGAATGTGCCTATGAAGTTATTTATGGTCAACTTTAACAGATTCATCCTATCACTCGTTACTTTGCAAGAGCTCTTGGATTACTCCATGTTACATGCATTCTTCCTCACAAACAATCAAAGAAAGAGCCAACCAACCATGGTGTTCTAGTTTCTTCATTCCATGACTTGGTTATAGCTACCCTTGATGATTTCACCAACTCACTTGAAGAATATCTACATCAAGGGAACGTTCCACCACTTGACTTGGAAAATTTGGAGGGAGATAGGGAGAACATTCATTTCTCAAAAAACTAACAACCCAATGATAATGACAACCTCAACAATAATGAAAATATAAATAGTGAACAGGAAGAGTCTTTGGAATCATATAGTGAAGAGGAGGAGGATAATGAATACATGGTTAATGACCAATTATATTAGATGGCCCAAGTGCCTTTTGCTCTTATGGATCAACTTCATCGCTTACCTAAGAACTTGGAGAAGTTTCTTAGAAAGTATGATCTTGACAAGAAAATGAAGGTTAAAGACCATATCGATGATTTCTTCTGGCATATAACAATGTTGGAAGTTTGTCATGATGATTTTCTTGTAGCTTATTTATGTACGCTCTTGAGGGTAGAGCATCAGTATGGTGCCATAGCCTTCTAGCAAATTCAATCCATGATTGGAGAGAGTTTAAGTAGCTATTCTTGGAGAAGTTTGCAGATGATAAAACTCTTGCCATGCTACTTAAGGAACTCAGTAGTATCAAGATGGGGGGAAATAAAGGTGAAATATTTTAATTAGAGGTTTACTCACATTTTAAACAAGTTCCCCACATACGTGTAGCCTCACAATTCTATCACTATGGATTATTATATTTTTGCCTTATCCACAAAAAAAAATTGTCTTTGGGAAAAGAGTTAGGAAAAAAACATTGGACCTAAACTTTGTGGAATCTATTTCTGTAGAAAAGTACTTAATATCTATCAATGTCATTGCTGACCAGGAAGATTCAAAAGACTCTAAGAACACTTCCAAGCCTCTTCCACTAAAACTAAAGAGAATGATTATTTTGATATGGAGAGCATGACTAAGTCCTTAAAGTTGTTCACTAAAAAAGTATTTTAACTCAAAAGATAGTCAAGTGAGGCATCCACCAATACCAATTCGTTTAAGTCATTCTTCAAAACGAATACCAATAAACTAGCCAAATCTGCTCAAAGTTCCAACATAGTATTCAATGTTGAAGATGTGGGTATGGACAATTATTGTATGTTTCTGTTGACAGTGCTAGATGTCGCCAACATACAGGGGGTATCCCTGATATGAGGTCCAAATTATACCTCACACCATTTGGTGTAGGAACCCCATTCGAAAATATGGCCCAGCCGCCATTTACATAAAGATTTTCCTTGGCTTGAGAAATTATCATAAGAGAGTAGCATGCATGTACTTTTGAATGAGAAAGGAAGTATGTTGTGTGAAATGTTTGATCGCAAATGTATCAAAGTTCTTTCAATGTGAGGAAACAAAAGTGATCCTCAAAAAGAAAAGTAATAGTATAATTCTAGTGAAGACACACGCACATGGATGAGAAAGAATTGTTAGTGTTATACGGAATCTATGACAGCAGATAGAAGTATCTTCCCTAAACCTAATGGCCTGGTCTAGAACAACATAAATAAAAGACTATAAATTTTTCCCTAGAATAATTGGAGAATGGAAAGATTCTTACTTGTGATCTATCACAAGTGATTATCTCGTCTTGGCCTGTCAGCTCCAACCATAGCAACAATCGCTATAATTACAACCTACACAAACAAAGAACACAAGCCAAAGATCTATGACATATATGTAGTGTTATCCAATCATTATATTCAATCGATCAACATATCATTGAAACACATATACATAAGCATAACATAACACATGTATGAAAATGGTATACTCTTTGTATTAATATGAAAGGGAGAGAGTTTACAACCAAAAAGTGGAATCTGATCATGTAGAGATCCTCCCAAGTTGAATATTCAAGGTTTTGAGAATTATTTGGACTTATTTGAGATTGATGAAGATGATGTTAGAATCATACTTTTTGCTCTCTCTTTGCAAAGTAGAGTAAATAGTTGGTTCAAGAATCTACCTATTGCAAGCATCTCAAATTTCCAACAGTTTGTCAAATTTTTCCTTGATAGATGGATAATCAAAGTCAATATTTTTGTGATCATAGAAGAATATGATGAGTTAAAAAGACAGCCAAATGAAACAATACAACAATTCTCTGACAAATTTAATCAAATCTGTTATTCAATGCCATCAACTATAATACCTCCTCTTGGTTCAGCTCTCTTGCATTAACCAAAAGCATTTGATCCAGAGATAGAATTTCAGCTAAGAGAAAGAAACCCCTCAACACTGAAACATATGCAGAAAATTTCAGTAGATGTAGAAGTTAATCTGCAAATTAGAAGAGAAAAGTTGAAAGCAAGAGCGGAAAAGAACAACATTGCAGAGGTAAAACTTGACATTTTGGTAAGAAAAATAGAGGAAAGGATACAGAAGATCACCATGAAAGATAATTTTTTTGTTCAAAATCACCATGACACATTTATTTCACAAAAAGAAGAGGTTGATAGCCATGAAAAAATTTCTGCTAATTCCAACTACCATAGATCAAAAGATAGATTTATAGAGAAATATGTGTAGAGGCAATATGCTGATCTAATGTGTATGTTTGATGGCATTACTTCTTTTAATCATTTGCCTAAATACGATCAGTATGATGATAATTATGTTCTTCAAATCCAAACTAAATTTACAGAGCAATCAGAAACTACTTTGGGAAATAAAAAAAAATTCAGTTTCATCAGCTTGAAAACAGTGATCATCTTATCAATATCAGTTATGAAAGTGAGGAAGAAAGCACAGAAAATTTTGAAATAAGTGAAGCTTCTTTGCCTCTTTGTTAATTTCAGTTCAGCAAAGAAAACTTTAAAGCAATCAAAAATTAGCAGTATTTAGGTATTGATATTGACAACAAAGAAGACAATGAAAATCTTAATCAGGATTCTTCGGTTTCACAAGTGCAGTTATCAAATTCTATTAAGACATCTCATCAGATGACACAAGAAAGTTCTATACCACTATGTTTTGAATCATTTTAGTTTTTAAAGGAAATATGGTATAATATCTCCAAAGAAAAGGATGAACATCATGCATAAATCCATGATGTCCCATTAAAACCCATACGTAATAGGTTGCAGCAATCCTTCCACATGTAGGAATTTACAGGGTAAATTCCTCAGACAGAACACCAAAGGACACCGCTCACAAATAGATCACAGATCAATACACCAGTATTTTTGACGTGGTTAAAACCCTCAAAGAGGGAAACAGTCCACGGCCTGAGCCAACATGGCCACTTCAGGCAATTTATTAATAAAAGAATGAAATTTTACATACGCTTCTCTCATGAACAGTTAACCTACAAATGACCCTCCATGCTCTTCAAATAGAGATCATGGACCAATTTGGTGTTAAACCACGGATCAAGTGTCAGTAATACCGAGGAGAGAATGAACCATCAGATCACTACATATCCTGACCGTCGGATTGTAAGTTACAAATGTACATAGTAAAGAAACACACTTTACCTAACTCTATACTAGACCAAGTTGAACTAACTATTCCTATGTGTCGGAATATCCTAACATCCCCCCTTAAGAACAACTTGGGATAGGATTGAAGGATTTACAAATATGACACAATAGGAGAAGGAAGGAGGCACTAGAGCCTATCCCCCCGGACCTAGCTCATGCCAAAGGTGCATTTCTCCAAGTTGGCACACAGCTTTTGTTGTCAAAGGGTTTGAAGGACGTACCGAATATGTTGCAAGTGTTCTTCCAAACTCTTGTTGAAGATTAGGATGTCGTCCAGATAAACCACCACGAACGAGTTGGTGAAGTGCTGCAAGATGTCATCCATTAGCCTCATAAAAGTAGCAGGGGAATTTTTTAACTCAAACGGCATAACCAACCATTCAAAAAGGCCTTCCTTGGTTTTAAAGGAAGTCTTACATACATTTGTGGGCTCTATTGGAACCTGGTGATAACCAAACTTCAGATCGATCTTGGTAAAATACTTGGCCCCCTTGATTTGGTCCAACAAGTCATCAATCCATGGGATTGGATACCTGTTCCTGAGAGTGATTTTGTTCAATGCTTGATAATCAATGCAGAGCCTCCAGGTTTCATCCTTCTTCTGTACAAGTACAATCAGGCTCCCACAAGGTGAGGAAATTGGTCAGATATGCCCTTTTTGTAGCAAATCCTGGATTTTCCGCTTGGTATCTTCATTTTCTAGAACAGAGCAGTGATATATTGGCCTGTTGGGTAGCGGTTCTCCGGGAGTCCAATCTATTGAATGCTTGACCTAACAATGCAAGGGTACCCCTGTGGATGAGGAGAACATGTCCCTGTATTCTTCCACAACCATATCCACCTACTTCTACTGCTTGGAGGAACCCTTCCTAAGGGGCATGGATGTGGCCATGACCTTCCCCTTACTTTTAGAGTGAATCAGAAAGAAAACAAATTTCCCAGTCTTCGAGATGAATTTACTACATTACTTAGTAGAGATCAAAGAGATGGCGATAGGTGGGGATACCTCCAGTATCCTATATAGCTTAGTACCCAAATAAATAATAATAGAGAGAGGTCTAAACTCATATATAGCATGTCACTTCCACAAGCATGGTCGTCCTAATAATACATCACAAACTTCAAGAGGAGTGACATCACACAGTACCTCATCCGTGAAGGGCTTGATGTTGTAGGGAAGGTGGAACTATTGGCAGATGTGGAGATCTCATCCTTGGTGAAGCCACTTGATGGTGTACAGTTGCAGATTTGTTGTAGTTGGTAGGCCCAACTGCTTCACAACCTCTGCTGAAATGAGGTTCTTTTAGCTCCTGCTGTCAACAATGAACTGCAGCAGAGAACCCTTAACCTACATTCGTGAGTGGAATAGGTGCTCCCCCTCTTCTAGATCTTCGGGATTAATATTATAGATCTTGGTGGTGGCCACAGTGGCATTGGGCTCTGCATCAATGATCTACTTCCCTTTGTCATTCCCCTTGTTGGGTTATGACTTAGAATTAGAACATGTGTCAGACTTAGAAGCCTTCAGCTCGGCCACCAATGATTGCTTGGCCCGACACTCACTTGTGTTCTGAGTGGAGTGTCTAGTCAATTTAACATCTTAAATTGCTCTACATAAATTATCAATCTGGGTATCGTAAACTAATGAAGTGTGGTGCACCATATGTGCTTAGTTAACCTTTTTCTTACTTCATTGTTTTATAGATTTTTATGTTGTTTTTGGGGTTTTGTTTTTGTGGTTTTCCTAAAGTATCTAATGCAAATGGAAATCCTATTCTAAGGTCTTAAGAATACTTTTAAAGGTCAAGTATGGATGTAGATTTCAAGACAAAGTCTATGTCCCTAATGGTAACTTCCAAAACTTAGCACTTCAAAAGATCTTAAAACATGTTATTGATGGAATTAGTACTTAAACAAAAGTGTAAATATGCAGCTACTTGAATCAAACAAAAGATGAAATATTGATCAGAGTTTTCAAAAAGGTTTTCAAACTTGCAATGATGAAATCAATTACCAAGAGAAAATAAAAAATGTACCTAAATTCTAATTAAACCAAATAGTGAGCTAGTGACTATGAAACCCAATATCCTTGCTACTGTATAAAAAGAAAACTGAACTTAAAGCAATTCAAAAACTGTAAGCAAAGTAAACTAAATCATATTACATCAACTCATATTCTGACCCCTCACAATTCGACTCGCTCTGGCTATAGGAGGTAATCATAAACAAATTGAGTAATCTGATATCTAAATTGCATAAAATGAAACTAAGATCAAACTACCATTCATACTTCAATCCCTCACCATTCGACTCGCTCTAGCTATAGGAGGTAACTGAAAATGACATGAGTAATCTAATCACTAACTTGCAGAAAAATAAACTAATATCAAACTACGCATTCATACTTCAATCCCTCACCTTTCGACTCGCTCTGGCTATAGGAGGTAACTGAAAATGACATGAGTAGTCTAATATCTATCTTGCAGAAAATTAAATGAACAAAACAAAACTGAAAGAAATAAACAGTGTTGGAATTAGAACTAAGAAAATAAATCAGCAGAAGGACAAGATAATTCCATCATGTCATTAGTCATTAAAAAGCTATGTGCATTATTAATCTACAATCAACCGGTTG